>JALPQI010011720.1:0-43970 GCA_025490895.1 Thaumatotibia leucotreta
TACAGTATTCAAATTGTACACTTCAATCCCTTAGTCGACTCTTACGACACCCGCAGGAGGAGTTGGGGTGGTGATAAATGTATTCTTACTGCCGTCACCACACGGCTTACCACCACACACCACACGGGATTGAAGTGTCACTGACCATTCTTTGATAAAATATTTGATGATGGGCAGCAGCGTCATCAAATCATAATGGACACGTTACTGCGATCGCCAATCCGCTTGCCCAGCGTGGCGATTATGGGCATTTACCTCCTAATGCGTCTATACGCATAGTCAATAGGAGAGGCCTACATCCAGCAGTGGACTAACATAGGCTGATGATGATGATGATGATGACTAAATGTGGTACCAGAACCTGATAGCTATCTCCAAAAATAATTTACAGTATTCAAATTGTACAATCACTTACCAGCAATGACACATTTTCCCTTTTAACATGTCAAATCCACATGCCTGCGCAATATTACTTGCAGTTGAAAATGAATTTTCCGCGTCAGTAAACCATTAAAGCTATAAAAATACGACTGTAACGCGCTTTTGCGTATTTTGCGTCCCTTTTGCTCCTGTAGTTGTTGGGGTGGGGTGTGAGCGAGAGCAGGTGATGATATGGAAGTCCCCACGGCTTTACGCAAGCTTGATTGACAGTGCAATCGACAGTTCCGCGCACAGTGGGTCTAGAATAGGGCATATTTTTCAAAATATATATTGTGTGCAAATAATAATATGATTTTTTTTTCTTTTTTGTTTTTGTTTTCAGATAATAAATATTACTATTTAAAATCAGAAGGTATTACAGAAGTAAGAAAGACGCCCTGGTAGAACTCCCCCGGTAGATCAAACAACTAAAAAACCGGCCAAGTGCGAGTCGGACTCGCGCGCGAAGGGTTCAGTACCATTATCAATTTATTAATTAAAAAATACAGTTAAATCGACCTAACTCAAAAACTATAGGAGATAATTTGATTAAACCAAAAATCGTTGATCAGAGTTTATTAATGTGCATAACATATATTTTTTTTAGAATTTTATATCGCGTAGTTAAAAAATAGAGGGGGGGGGGTACACATTTTTTAGACTTTGAGAGCTGATATCTCGAAAACGATTTGCTTAAATAAAAATGAGATTTATAAACCTTCATATCATTTTCAAAGACCTTTCTATTTATACCCCACACGCTTATATACAACTAAATTTTTTTTTCTATCCCTCAGTTACATGTATGGAGGGCCCCCACCCGAATGTTTTTTTTTACAATTTAGTATCATAATCCTATAGCGGTTCATACAACACATATCCTTACCAAATTTCGTTTACTGTAGCATTTATAGTTTCCGAGTAAATCGGCTGTGACAGACGGACAGACGGACAGACGGACAGACGGACATGACGAATCTATAAGGGTTCCGTTTTTGCCATTTTGGCTACGGAACCCTAAAAAATACAATCATTACGCGAGTACTAAATTAAAATTAAACGTAAATGTGTGTCTTATGCATCTTCGTATGTATATATGTATAAGCTTTATTGTACATTAGAAAAGAAACAGGGGAAACACAGACAAAAACAATTTGATACAGCAAAGGCGAACTTATCCCTTTCAGGAATCTCTTCCAGTTAACCTTTGAAGAATTGAGTAATGAGCAACGGTGAAAGACAAATAAAAAAAAAGTACATTTACTAACTTCGCATTGTTGATATATAAATCTGATAATATCTACATAAACACTAAATATAAATACAGTTACAGTTTAAATATAAATATAATTACAGTTTGTAGTTCATACATTTATCGCAGCGTGTTTGATTTATGTCAATCAAAAGATGTGCTAGTCTCCAAAAGATATGTAACAAAATATTGATAAACCAGGCAGAATTTAATTTATATCCCAGCGGATGTAGCCGTTTTAGGTTACATGCTTCGTGGATTAGATTTCAGGTGAGATGAGGTAAGGAAATTGTGTTTGATTTTCTGACGTGTCTCTAATATTTTGTACGTATTATGTGAATAATTGTGGGTATTTTGTGCGTACAATGTTTCACTTATTAAATTGCACCCATATTTTGTCAAAGTTTGAAAATACAAATGACAATAAGTAATTAATAAATATCTTGGGACATCTTGCCTAAATCAACCTGGTCCCACGGTAAGCTCAACTAAGGCTTGTTATACCCATGCAAAACGACGATATATCTGGCACCCTAGTGAAAAGGGGTATAAATCGAAATTTGCCACTTTACAGAGAGCCAAAAAACGATTGGCGAAATTATTCAAAATTACTGTGCCGAAATGGCTAAAAGAATTAGAATAACTGTAAATGTACTTTGAGTAAATACAATGCGCTCTTTCACATGCCGTCATTGGTTTATGGCTAAAATCAATAGTTTAAAAAAAAATTTACTTGTACCCGCTGAAATAAATGCTGTTTAGAAATATAACCAAATTAGTACCCCTTTTCACATATATTGGACATTAGTGAAAACGGGTATACATTTAACTTATTTTATGATAACTCTTTTTGAGATGTACTTTTACGAAAAAAAATTAGCTAAGTTTGTTTGCGAAATTAATTTTAATGGCATAGCATGTACGTACACAATATAATCCCAAAAAAAACCGACTTATACCATTGTGCACAAAATGTTAGTAACGCGTAAAAGGGAATAACAAGATTTATATTAATCACTTTATTCAATTGTATCCAAATTCTATGAAATAAGTTACAATAAATATTTATTTTTTCCATTTATTATTAGAAATTATTTCCTTGAATTAGAAAAATATTACTTCTTTTCGACAGCCAAAACACAACGCATCATAAAATGAAATGTTTTTAAATTTCATAGTACCAAAAAAATTCCATAATGTAGCATTTATTCATTATTATCAAAATCGTGTCATAATATTTTTTTTCTCATACCTTATTTTGCTACCACGGTACTCGACAAAAAACCTAAATAGTACAAATAGTCCTACTGTCCGAATTATAACTTTATGCCCTGGATGTCGTGCGCGCAGCTAGGTAGGTACGTTCCGTAACGCCTGGATGGCAATTTTGTATCTTATCGAGTCACCTAAAATAACATACTATTGAAAATCGATATTTTATTAAAAAAACTATTGTCTATAGCCTATCGTAATGTACATTAAGATACAACTGTGAAAAAAATAAGTTCTAAATAAGCAAAGTACGACCGAAGGGAGTGTTTTAAATCGACACGATTTACGAATTTCATTTTTGCATGTGTATCGTACGACATTTTTCAGTACAGATGGCCTTCCGAAGTTTTCAACCAGGCAAGATATAAACGACTCCTCGCACTAGTGTGTAAAGAAGTTATTTCAGTTGTTTCGGATAAAAATAGTTACGTTGCATTGCAGCACTCTGTATGGAATCTTAATAAACAGACTTTAATCGACGAGTATAAAAAGCCTGTCACTATTATGTTCTATCGATTATAATTCTTATAAAAGTTGTATAGGTAAATATAGGTACGATCAACTTGAATTATTGTGTTAATTATACATTAACTTTATTAATTTCGTTAGTAGACAATTTAAAAAAATATTGTGATAATATTGTTTTCATTATGTTAGCATTAGTAAAAAGTGGCCAGGCATGGTTTCCGGGTGGCTGTTTTGAAATTGTTCTAATCACATGTTTCTGGAGTAATATAGATATAGCAACAGCCATAGAACAGCAGCAAATACTCGTACAAGGCTATTATAGTGCGCTTTCTATATTACCTAGATCATTAAGTAAAATTGTTACTACAATTAAAAAAAAAGGATTTGCGTTAGGTCGTTTAAAACTGTCAACACAAACTAATATTACTAACATAGGTTTTAACAAATAAGCAGCAGAATTTAACAGCTTGAATATGAAAAAAAAATACAATCATACTTTAAGAAAAACAATTAACCACTAAGTAAATAAAATTTTAAAAATTAACACTATTTTAAACATTGTGTATATATAACGAAACTTAGTGTAAAAGGGTACAACTTAGTACAAATCCGTCAATTTACTGGTGGTAAATGTTAAGTAATACTTATTAATTTAGTGCAAACGGATATAATTCCCGCAAATGGATTGTATCACATGTAAAAAACTGTAATTCTAAGTGATTAAAGTCGACTTGTACCCGTAACAACACAATTTTATTCGTGAATATGGATTTATGTCGAATTGTATCTCAAAAAATGTTTTTATTGTTCGTGTAAAGTGATTTAAATACACATGGATCCTCATTATCCGAGTGACCATCAAGAAAATATGAGTAGTTATAGCGTTACACACAACAAAAATCCAAACGCGTAAAACTTAGCTACACTAATACCTTTTGTAACTTTACAACGATATACTTTTTTTTGTTAGTAAGAATTTATTTCAACTTATACCTGACACTGCATGATCATTTGTGTTAGTTATACCATATTACACGACCGTAACTCTGTCAATTTACGTGATATCTTAGATCCTTTTACACCAACCGATGCCATTTTTTTTTTGAAATTTTTTGGTATACTTAACTCAATTTGGCCAAAATTCGACTTATACCCCTTTTCACTAGGGTGCCAGATATATAATAGATAGATACATGTAGATACTCAAATACATGTAAAGCCATATAAGGAACAAATGTTTGTGATACTGATAAATAAATACACAAATAATGCCCTCGCCGGGATTCGAACCCGGAACCTCCAGCTTCATAGGTAGGGTCACTACCAACTAGGCTACGGAAGCTGACAATTAATTTGAATCTTATCTGTTTAACAAAGTTTTTGAAGCATGCATAAATATAAATGCGATAATATTTTGCGTGTTTTTGGATATACACATAAACCACAGTGCAGTATCGAGTATCGACATATCGGAAATAGAAAAGCGAAATAATTCACGACATGCCAAATACGGATTTTGAAATTAAAGTGTTAAAAAATATAGTTGTTTCCTTTTAGGTTAGGTAAAAACAAATCTATTACCTTACGAACCAAATCATGCCAATTTATACGGTGAAAATATTGCGATTGCTCAAGTTATCTATTTCAATTTAAAATGCTTCTAATTTATTAACCATATAACAGTAAATAGGCTACCGCGTAGTAGTGCAGATTTATCTAACCATACTAGTAATTAATTTCATTATCTAGGAGGAGGTATCAAAACGACCAATATTTCCTGACCCACCTTTTCTCTTTGACCCTCCTTATACGCTAACCAATATAGCACTACATGAAAACGCTCAAAGCTCAACATAAACTGGTTTTACGGTGTAGTTGACGTATTATGATTTAGTATGTAATAAATCCGTGCTTAATTTTCATTTAGTATTCCAATCGCAACTCGTAAATTAATAATCATTTTATTAATTTGAGCTCGATAATTACCAATATAGGTTGATTGGATTAGCCTGATTAGGATTTAATTAGTATTTTAGAAGCCTGCGGTTTTGTAGCTGGGTAGATCTTCCGGTTGTTGTTGTTGTTGTTGTTGTCCTATGGCACCCCGGAGGTGCAGAGGGCCTTCAAAAGCTCGCGCCATGCCTTCCTATCCTCAGCAACTTCCTTGGCCTTGCTCCAGTCAAGTCCAATGGCTCGCAGCTCACTCTCGACGGTGCGCCTCCATGAGTGCACAGGACGTCGGCGCTGCGTCTTCCGTCCTGCGGCTTCCACTAGAAAGCGATGCTCGCTGTGTTCTCTCCCCTCCGAATAGTGTGTCCTATCCACCTCGATTTGCGTGTCGAAATGTCAGCGCTTATGGGCGTCTGGTGGCATATCCTCCAAAGGTCCTCGTTGCGTATTGTCCTCGGCCAGAAAACTCGAAGGATGGACCTTAGACACTTGTTGACGAAGACTTGTAACTTGTTCGTCAATCCTTTGGTCACTCTCCACGTCTCGCAGCCAAACAACAATACCGACTTTACTACAGACTCGAAAAGGGAAATTTTGACGCGACGCGTGAGAACATTTGACTCCCAAACAGGCTTGAGTTGGGCAAAAGCGGGCTTTCCTTTCTTTATTCTGCTGTCGACGTCCTCATCAGTTCCTCCTTGGCTGGTTAATACGCTACCTAGGTACACAAACGAAGAGACAGAGTCCAAGCCTTCCCCCTGTAGCATCAGCGGTTCCGTTGCGCTGGACTTTATACGCATGTCGACTGTTTTGCGTCGGTTGATTCGCAGGCCCACAACTTCAGCTTCTTCTTGAAGTCTCCCAAGTTTAGCTTCCAAATAAGCAAGTGTAGGGCAAATCAACACGATGTCGTCTGCATAGTCCAGGTCCTCCAGGTCGTTTGTTCTCCATCTGATGCCCCTTGGTGTAGCAATGACTCTTCTCATGACGTCGTCCAGCAGAATTACAAACAGTAGTGGTGATAGGAGGCAACCTTGCTTGACACCCGCAGTTATCTGTATCGGTGTACCAAGTTCCCTCTCGTGTACCACCCTACACGTACTGCCCTCGTACAGCGAACGAATGATACGGATTATACACGACGGGATAGCTCTACTCTCTAAACTTGACCACAGCGCGCTCCACTTCACAGTGTCGAAGGTTTTCTCAAAATCCACGAAAGCTAAGACCAGTTCCGACTGCCATTCGACACACTGTTCAATCAGGATACGTAAGGTGTTAGTGTGGTCAGTGCAGGAGCGACCAGAGCGAAATCCGGCTTGCTCGTCACGCAGAGTCACTGCTACTGCTGGAGCTATGCGGTTGAGCAAAATTTTTGCTAGAACTTTTGTGGCAGCCGGAAGTAGAGTTATGCCACGCCAGTTATCGCAACGGGACAGATCGCCCTTCTTTGGTACTTTTAATAGTAGTCCCTGCTTCCACTCTACGGGTACTTCTCCAGTGTCCCAAATGCGCGATATTAAAGGGTGCAATAGTGTCGCTGACGTAGCTGCATCTGCTTTGAGCATGTCAATGTGGATGTTGTCAATTCCCGGCGATTTGCCAGGCTTTAAAGAGTTTAGAGCCATGACAGTCTCTTCAATAGTTGGTGACACCGTGCATATATCCAACAGCGTGCCCTGTTCGCCAATGTTAGACCGTTCGGAGAATGATGATTGAGCTCGGTCGGTCGGTCGGTGGGTCTTCCGGTACGCGACCCTAATTTAAAACATACAGATATAACTAATGCTAGGCGGGGGTGAGCTATTTTCATACTAAATGTCACGTGATACATGTCATTTAGTATGAAAACAGCTCACCCCGCCAAGCATTGGATATTACTTATACTAGGTAAATTTTTAGCGAAATTAAATTTTATATAAGAACTTTTCAAAAATAGGAACCCATATCTTTAAAATTTGTCTTTTTTTTACTACTGCCGAAGGTTTTGCACCTTATTTTTAAGATAAAAAACTGTATACATATTTATGCCCTTGACTGTACATAATACATAATAGTTTGTATGACTAACTTTTGCAATACTATAATTGATGCCATCGTGGCTTTCGGTTTGATTAGTCATACTATTATGTATAGTGTGTACTCCACAGATGTCATATATATGTGTACCATAGATCAAGCAAACGTCAAATTTTGTAATTTGAAGTGAACAAAAACATTAATAATGCCTCCTTAAGTAATATTAATCGCAACAACACAAAAAAATATGAATACTCAAGGGCCTTAGACATATTTAAAATCATAAGCAAGTAACAACTTCAGTACAAAATCTGACACGCTCGGCCGCCATACAAATGAATAAACTTGTTTCTTCTATCCAAATCTAATTCTGTGGTGTACTCTAATCTGTCCAACATCTTTGGCAGTACAAAATGGCGTCATAATACTCATGATATAAAAATTAGGCGCTTCATTGTCGATCGCACGTAGAAAATTTAAATTAGTCACTTTGTTTCATTGCCAAAAGTTGTTATAGTTCGGGAAATAATATTTGATCGACTGTTATCTTACTTACGACCTTTTGTTTTGCGTTAACACTTACTAGACAATCAGCAGTCTATTGTTAATGATGCAAAACAAAAGGGCGTAAGTAAGATAAGAGTCGGTCAAATAATATTTCCCGAAATATACTGTAAAGTTCTTATAATTTGTGACCACTGACGTAGTGAGAACTTTGTTGTAAAATTGATATGTTACCGTAACGTAATGGATAAACCGGAAGCCAATTGTAAATATATAATTTATTATTTATATTATTTCTAGTACAATAAAATACGTATGTCAATATATTGTTTTTCATTTGACTTCAGAGTTTTTCTTAACAGCAGAATCTCTATGAGAATTATGTCCATAGAGGATTCAAATAAGTAGTATGTTATAATATGAGTATACCATACTTTACATCCTCGGATGTTCTAAGAATTTGATGTTAAATTCTTCAGTCCCATTCTGTAACTTAAATTTTGAAGTCTAGGTCCAAATAGGGGCTTAGTAAACATGTCAGCCAGTTGCGTCTCGCCAGGTACTTGTTCGACTGTAAAATCTTTATTGCTGACACATTCACGAACGAAGAAGTGTTTTAATTTTATGTGCTTCGTGCGCTTATGGTATTCGTATTTAGGATTATGCGCAAGATAAACCGCAGACTTATTATCCAAGTTCAAAACTGGTTTCTCTATATTTATCAAATCGGTGAATAGGCGATTAAGCCATAGGATTTCTTGTGCACATTCACTCGCCGCTATTATCTCCGCTTCAGTGGAGGAAACAGAGACTGTTGGTTGTTTTTGCCTTCGCCAGCTAATGGCAGCGCCAGAGAATAAGCACACCATACCGGATGTCGATCTTCCAGTAGTTTGATCTCCGCCATGATCTGCATCACTGTAGCAGACCAAGTGTGGTGGTGATTGATTTGTAAATTTTAGTCCCTTTTCTAGGGTTCCTTTTAGATATCTGAAAATGCGCTTGACAAGCATCAAATCTTCTTTTGTAGGTGCTGAAAGGTTTCGTGAAGCAACACCAACAGAGTAGGAGATATCCGGCCTCGTACCTACAGACAAATAGGCCAGAGAACCCACAGCTTGTCTGTATGGAAAATTCAATTTAACATCTTCATCAACTGCTAAATCATTTTCTTTAATAATGGGCGAAGGGGTTGGCTTGCAATTGGCCATACCAAATTTTTCAAGAACTTTCTTAGTGTATGCTTTTTGGCCTAAGGATACGGAGCTATCCTTTTGAGTTTTTATTTCCATACCGAGGAAGTACGACGCAGGCTTGGTCGTAATTTTAAATCTTTCTCTAAGTTCTCTCAAAAACTCATTACATGCTGCAGTTGAGTTGTGCGCTACAAGTCCATCGTCCACATAAAGAGCTATAGCAACCTTCGATTCGCCTTTGTTTCGCACGAATAGGCAAGGATCTGCTTCGCTCTCTTTAAATCCAGCTTTCAGTAGAAATTCAGCTATGCAGGTATTCCAGCAGCGTGGCGCTTGCTTCAATCCATAAAGGCTGCGTTTTAATTTGCAGACTCGTTTAGTTCCATCTCTATAGCCTTCAGGCTGCTTCATATAAATTTCTTCCTTAACTTCACCATTAAGGAAAGCAGTTGTCACGTCGAACTGAGTCAGTTTCAAATTTTCACGTGCGGCGACTGCGAGTAGAGCTCTTACTGTGCTCAGACGAACCACCGGACTGAACGTTCTGTCGTAGTCAACTCCAGGTATCTGGGAATAGCCTTTAATTACCATTCTGGCCTTGTACCTTTCGACGGAACCATCGGGATTCATTTTTACCTTATACACCCATTTACATGGCAGGGCTTTGCGTCCCTTGGGTAGGTCGACCAGTTCCCATGTTTGGTTGTCTTTCAGTGAGCAGATTTCATTTTTCATTGCTTCTCGCCATTTTTCACTGTCTAAAGATTCCATAGCTTCTTTGAAGGATGCAGGTTCCTTTGGTTTGTGAAGATTTTCAATTTCTTCAACTGCTGCTCTAATAAAGTCATCATATCTTTTAGGAGCTGTAATGGTTGACCTGTCTCTTAATTGGTGAGGTGAAACTAATTCATTTTCAGCATCAGCAGCATCAACAGATTCATCATCATCATCATCATCAACAAAATTTGAGCCGGAAAGAGATTCATATTCACTTTCGCAGTTTTGTGGTTCCAGTTGATGATCATCTTCAGTGCTGTTGACTGAGTGTTCTTGCAATGTAATGTTGTGATCTTCATCTTCTGAATCGCTGCTGTCATCAAGTGGTGTAATATCTCCTTCTTCCTCGTCGTCAGGTTGTATTGTAACTCGTTTATGCGGTATCTTAGACGTTTTTGAAGGTTTAGGAGGTATGTTTGAACAGTCATCGTTGAAGAGATCGGTGATGTTGTTTTTGTTTGTTTTGTTGTAAAACATTGTTTTCATCACACGGATGTCTTTTGATGTCACCACTTTGTTCTTAGATGGTAGTAAAATTTTGAAAGCTTTTGATGTTTCAGAGTAGCCAACGAACATGCCAGGAATTGCTTTTGGTGCGAACTTATGACCATTAGTGCCTTTAATGAGGACAAAAGTTTTAGAACCGAAAACATACAGGTGGTTGATGATAGGTTTTCTACCAACCCATAGTTCGAATGGCGTTTTGTCTTGTATTGCACTGTTTAAACTCCTGTTTAATAAGTAGTTCGCAGTCATGATTGCTTCGCCCCAACAATTTAGTGGTGCCGATGCGTCGATCAGAAGGGCTCTCGCTTTTTCGATAAGGGTTCGGTTCTTCCTTTCTGCTAATCCGTTTTGATGGGGTGTGTGCGGAGTACTAAGTCTTCGCTGTATGCCACATTGTTTCAGATAAGCGTCGAAGTCCCTGTTGATATATTCGGTACCATTATCTGATTGTAAGACCTTGAGTTTGTTCCCTGTGTGCGTTTCTGCTAACTCTTTGAACTCTTTAAATTTTTGTAAGACTTCGCTCTTGCATTTCAGCAGGTACACTCGACTGTAGCGGGAATAATCATCCGTAAAAGTAACAAAGTACTTGTTTCCGCTAATTGTGGGCGTTCGAATAGGTCCACACACGTCAGAGTGAACTATTTGTAAGCTTTCAGTCGTTCGTTGAATTGTTTTCTCACGAGGAGCTGGTACTCGATGCATTTTTGCTTGAATACAGGTTTCGCATTCTGGCAGGGTTTCGGAAGGATCAAAGTTTAAGCCTACTATGTTTTGATTTTTAAGTGCTTGTTTTAAATCTTTGACGTTCATGTGTCCCAGTTTTCTGTGCCAGGTGTAGATGTTTGGTAAGTTAATCTGTTCAGAAGTACCAGTTGGAGATTTTTCATCTTGGTTAGTGACTGTGTTATAGCACTCTTGCTTGCTTGGTTTGCAGGATATATAATAGAGACCGTCTTCTTCTTTGTAAGCGTTGAGAATAATTCCAGCTTTCTCGTTATTAACTGTAGCCTTGTTTTTAGTGAAGAGGACAGAACAGCCGGCATCTGTCATCTTGCTAACCGACAGCAGGTTGGTACAAAGGCTTGGTACGTACAGCGTGTTGTTTAAATGTGTGAGTGTGTTACCTTTCTTATTTTTCGTTGTAAAAGAAACTGTACCCTTTCCTTCAATGTCTGCTGTGCAATCTTCGGTCGCGAAGTTAAGTTTTCTGGATGTTTCCTCAATTTTATTAAACAGATCTCGTTGATAGGTCATGTGAGAAGTGCAGCCGCTATCCAGGACCCAAGAATTATCTTCAGGATTTTTGTTGCGTAATAGGAGACACTGGGTAGCATAGTTGTTACGATGAGATTTATAGTTTTGGTTGTTCTTAGGCTTCTCATAGTTTTTCTTATAACAACTTGTACATATTTTGTGATGATTGCGTTTGAAAATGTTGCCTTTTCGTTTGCAAATGCGACAGGACGCGTATAATGATTCTTCTTGATATGAGGTTTCAGGTTCGTCGGTATTGGTCATATTTTGGTTATGGCGTGCTTCAAACTCTTCGAGTATTTTAGTTTTAAGCTCTTCTGGCTTTGGAAGGGTGTCACGCGACTCAATAGCAACTCTAAAATTATCATATTCAGGGGAGAGGCTATACAACATCATAATTGTTAATAGATCCTCGTTAATACTGACGTCCATATCAGCCAGTTTATCGACTGTATCCATAAACTTGTTCAAGTGTCCGCGTACATCTTGATTATCTAGCTTCGTTAGGATCAGCTGTTTTAGAAGGGTCGCCTTGCGCGCAGGTCCCTTGCTGGCATAAGTGTTCTTTAGCTTGTCCCATACTTCTTTAGCAGTTCTGCAGTTTTTAATTTGCTTAAGTTCAGATGGAGCTGTGATAAGGATGAGTTCCGATTTCGCCAACCGGTCTTTGTCTATATCATCGGCAGATGCATCAGGGGTCAAGGGAGTCTCTACGTATTTCCACAGTTTATGGCGTACTAAGACGGCTTCGGCTTGAATTACCCATGTATCGTAATTATCTTTGTTGAGCGGATCAATTTTTGTGCTCGACATTTTGTTTAACAGTAGAATACTGGGGTACTTACGATTTCAATGCTCTAGTAACATATTTTTATATTTCTTCGTACTTATCTGTTTTCGCTCTGCTACCATGTAAAGTTCTTATAATTTGTGACCACTGACGTAGTGAGAACTTTGTTGTAAAATTGATATGTTACCGTAACGTAATGGATAAACCGGAAGCCAATTGTAAATATATAATTTATTATTTATATTATTTCTAGTACAATAAAATACGTATGTCAATATATTGTTTTTCATTTGACTTCAGAGTTTTTCTTAACAGCAGAATCTCTATGAGAATTATGTCCATAGAGGATTCAAATAAGTAGTATGTTATAATATGAGTATACCATACTTTACATATACACACTATGTACTATTTTTTGCAATCTACCCTGGTAACACGGGAACATAAGATGAAAAATTCACGGCGGATAGATCCTTGTAAAACTAAAATAAACTAAAATTAGAAAAACTTTCCGTACCTCCAAACTCGTAAGAGTTATATCGTTTTCAGCGCATATTTCATAAAAGCCAAGTTATTGCGGAAGTGGCAATTTTCATACTTAAGGAGTAATGTCTAAATCGACAAAAAATGCTCGCAAGTGTTGCGTCCCCTACTTAGGGGGCTAGGGGCCTGAGGACCCCTAACACCTGCTGCTATAAGAAATACACGATGCATTTATCTTGAGGCATACTTTATTACAAGTCTCATAATGTTGTAATAACTTTTTTCATCACGTTGTTTTGTAAAAGATGGTTTACACGCGTGGATACAGCTCTTACCTTATTGCAACTAAAGTCTATTTCAGTACAGATGGCGCTTTTTTACGCGCTAGTGCGAGAAATGGTTCATTTTACGTCAGGTCGAAATCTTCGGAGGGCCATATGTACTGAAAAACGTCTTACGATACTAGTGCGAAAACGAAATTCGTAACTCGTCGAAGCACGACCGAAGGGAGTGCTATAAAATGAATAGATCTGAAGACACTTAATAAATAAAATAATAACTTTCCTACCTTTTATAAAATCTAACTATAAAGACCTACGTATACTTAAAGAAAATTTCGACATTTAAAGCACTCCCTTCGGTCGTGCTTTAATTTATTTCCACTCGTTTCGTACTTCATTTTTTTTCGCACTTGTATTGTAATGTACTATTGCAGTACACAGGGTGCCTTTTTAAGCACTAGTGCGAAAAGTAGTTCATTCCTTGTCAGGTCGAAACTGAGGCGGAGGTCAGAGTTGAACAAAAAATAATCAGATTCGTACTGTCGATTACATAATGATGAACATAATCAAGATTACGAATTCTACATACAAGAGAATTGAAAGGAGTAGGTAACCCAAATAGCCAGATTATTTTCTTGCCTAACTTTGCCAATGATACATTTAATCTTTTTATATTTACCGTACTGTAGGTATGCCAAAAGTGACTGGTAGGGATAGGGAATGCCTTACAACAATAAGTCCGCCATTTCTATTCCTGTATTGAACAATACAGTTTTAGCTTACTTAAAGAATTAATCGTTTGACTTTAAGTACTTAATGATTTTCAGTTAATTAGTGCCCACAATGTATGAAAATTCCGTTTGCTGTTTCGTAGCCAATAATAAGCTACGAGAATCCGTAGCCGCGTAGCACGCATGGTGTAGCAACCGCGCGGCGTATTTTGCTACATTGTAATCACACCCTTACCATTTTCCTTAGGCACTGAGGCCCTACCGCGAACGACGAGCGAAGTGTTGTCTCTCTCTCGCACTTATGAATTCGTACGTAAGTGTGACAGAAAGGCAACAGTTCGTTCATGGTTCGCGGTAGGGCTTCTGGTCTCACCGCGAGCTACTCTAAGCTATGAACTATCTATAAACACACAGAAAAGATACGCACTCCAGTGTAAAAAAAAGAGACACGGCGATACTCGCCCGGCGATGATAGCTGATAGCTGGGTTATAAACACGAAAAAAAGATACGCACTCCCGTGTCTCTTTTATTTACACGGGAGTACGTCTCTTTTGTTCGTGTTTATAGCCTATAGTTCATAACTTAGAACCTCTCAGCGATATACTCGATGCTATAGACTCGAATTACACCTTCTTACGTAAGTTGTAGAGACGAGCTCTACTACTAAGAAATGAGAGGTGACTATCACTATAATATATCATTTAGAATAGAAAATGATTTATTGAGCCTAAGGTACAGCACCAAAACACGAATCAAAATAATTTAACTAAACACACATAAATAGAAACAAAAAAAAAATAAGAGAAAAATTACATACAAAAATCTAACATTATATAATTATGTTTGTGCTGCAAATCATTTCATAAAATAGCTCCGTCCATGTGGGATATCTTACTCAAGATCTAGTCCCACGTCCCACGGTAAGCTCAATTAAGGTTTGTGATTTGGGTACCAAGCGACGATATATATAATAGATATATACATATAGATTCCTAAATAGATAAGACAGTCGCAACCAAGGAACAAATATTTGCATAACACCAACAATGCCCTCGTCGGGATTTGATCCCGGAACCTCCAGCTTCGTAGACATGGATTCTACCAACTAGACTACGAAGGCTGACAAAATTGGTGATTTATTTAATCGTTTTGTACTCATGGTAAGTGCCTCGGATGATGTGGTGCTATGTAGGCAAACTATGTAATTCGGGATCGCGGTAAACGGGTATTCGAAGCTTGGTTACTGCGAAACTAAAATCGTGCTTAGTCAATATTGGAAGACGATAGGGTTTTAGACTTCCGCGACCGAAAAGTGACTCTTGTAATAACACACATTTTAAATATTTAGTTACTGTATATTTAACTTATTGTGAAAACACAAATCAAATTATTAACTAAATAGGTATTGCCCTTAGAGTATGGTCAAAGGCGCCTAGCCTTGTAAGGGATTGCATAAACCATATACCCGAAAAAATTGACTGGTGGTTGCTAAGACCGAGTGGCCGAGCGATGCAGGCATCAGCCGCGAAAGCCGAGCACGTGGGTTCGATTCCCATCTCGAACGTTGGTGATCTTGGTCGTTTTTTCTTTGGTATATTATGCCATCCAATATTTATAATTTACTGTATATTTCTTATTTTTACCATCAGATTACCAATATTTTGTACCGGGTGTATGTTTTTATACCGGGTGTCTAACACCTACGGGCGATTAATGAAACCATGCATGGGATTCATTAGTGTAATCATGAATTACGAGGTTTTTTTAAGTAACATTTTATTTGTAATTGTTCTGTCACCTGCTTTTTAACCGACCGAAAAGGATGGAAGGAGGTTCTCAATTCGACTGATTTTTTTTTGTTGTATGTGTGCTACCCCATATCTCCGAGAATCGTGAACCAATTTTTTTTTGTTATCGAATGTTTATAACCCTGAGATAGTCCCGTTGGAACCAAGTTGGGGTCTGATGATGGGATCTTGGAGAAATAAAGGGATCTCTTCAAATGTTATGGGTACATGTATGGCGTTTTTGGTAATTTTCATTCATTTACAAGAATTTCCATTCAGAAAGTAGGATTTGATGATAGGAAACCAATGATGGAAATCACAGATGATAGGATCCTGGAGAAATCGGTTGAAGTTGGTTATTTTTAAGTTTTAAATTTGGTGATTATAATATTAGTTGTCGACGAGCGTTTAACTGTGTTGCTCTACATTGCGCGCCGAATTATTTTGTACGGATTATTTTAGTGATTCCACTCCATCACTACGCAGTATAAAACAAAGTCACTTTTTCTGTCCCTATGTACCTTTGTTAAATCTTTTAAACTTCTCAACGGATTTTGATGAGATTTTTTTTAATAGGTAGAGTAATTCAAGAGGAAGTTTGATATGTAGTTATAGTACCCGTGCGCAGCCGGGGCGGGTCGCTAGTATCTAATAAGCGTTATAAAAATCTATTTGAAATCAGCACGCTTACAGTATTTTCTATAAAATAAATATGATATGATATCCGACCCGTATTCTTTGCCCGAGGGTGTACTTTTAGCACCTTTTTTTTTTTTTTTTGTTGACGGAGTGGGAAAATGCGTTACGCATTCCCCCCGGCCTGGGGAGCCATTTGGGGGGATATGTGGGACTCCCTCCAGCCTTAGCGATAGGGCTGGAGGTATACCCACTAAAAACCACTCCGGCGTTAACATCGCGTGCCAGTTATGAGTGAGCTACGGGATGCCTAAGATTCGACCGCAGCTCTCTCTGACAGGCCTGGCTTGTATTATGCCAAGATACCCACGCCGATATAGAGGAGATTTCCCTCACACGTGCAACGCCGTGCAATGCAGGTCCCCAAAACCCGCTGGCGTTACACAGGGTTTAGCCGGGCACCAAATTGGGCCCGTCTTCTACCCCGCCGTCTGCGTCTGTTTGGGAGCGCGTCACCTCTATCCTCGCGCTCTCTTTCCGCGGCTTCCTTTTGTGAAATGACGCTCTCACAAAAGGAGCCCACTGCTTTCCATTTCTCTTCGCTGTTCAACATAGCCGCTATTACGTTAGACAGCGAAGAGTTCCCTAGCCCAAGAGCCGTAATCATGGTGCGGCGCTCTACGACCCACCGACTACATTCCATCAGGGTATGTTGAGCCGTGTCATCCGGCGCGCCACACTCATGGCAAGCCGGGGTGACCTCCCTCTGTATTTTGCACAGGTAATGACCGAAGCAACCGTGTCCGGTCATCACCTGTGCCATCCTATACGTTATGGTCCCATGCGACCTTGAATACTTTTAGCACGTAAGCTAAGCCGTAATTTTTGACGCCAACTGTACCTTTTTGTTACTAAGGTCACGGGTAAAGGCTTAAAGGGCAGTTTGTCATGCTATTGTCGTTTTTACGACACATCCAACATTATTGCTCGAAAGGGAAAACATCGAACTATAACTTTCACGGTGCGATTTATTTTATAGCCCAAACGCAGATTTCTGTGTTACCGAAACCAAAACTTAAAAATAAATCAATAATAAATATCTTGGGACATCTTACACAAATCAACTTAGTCCCACGGTAAGCTCAATTAAGGCTTGTGACGTGGGTACCAGGCGACGATATATTTAATATATAGATACATATAGATACTTAAATACATAGACAACCATGGAACAAATATTTGTGATAAATAAATACACTTATAATGCCTTCGCCGGGACTCGAACCTGGAATCTCCATGTTCCTAGGCAGGGTCACTACCAACTGGGCTACGGAGGCTGACAAATGGCTACTAGTTAAAAGCTGCTGAATAGCTGCTACAGTCACCATCGGATATATTTATTTATTTATTTAAACTTTATTGTACTAAACAGGAGAGGAGGAGTACAAAAGGTTGTCTTAATGCCATAAGATATTCTCTGCCAGCCAGCCATTGGGACAAACAGAAAGATAAAGTTGGTGCAAGGTCGTAAATTAAGAAAACAAAAAATAAACAACAAATCAATAAACATACACAAATATTATATGCAATATAATAAACTTACACAAACATACATAAATTATAATACATATTAGTCCCAAGATATTAATTTGTTTGTAAGATTTACTGTGAGCTCTACTTGCGATATGGTGATCAGTAAAAATAATATATCTGAACATGCATTATACGCCATGCAAATAAAGGCCTGCTCACATTTTTGTGAGTACCCGTGCTACTCTGATATATCTGATAGAGACAGTAGGTAACAATAGTAGATTGTATCACAAGGGATCAAAATGGTATATTTCCGGCGTGGGCGTATATTGAATCCTGAATGGAGCGACGGATTCCACACCATTTCTAAAGTGGAATCCTGAGCGTAATGAAGGATTCAAGCGTTAACGCTCAAGACGAAATCATTTTGATACCATGTGACACATACTGCTTTTCACACTACCTATAAGAAAAATAAAAGATATATCACATATTTAATATTTATGAGAATAACCGATTCTGAAGAATTTTTTATCAATTATGAACGTACTGTTTATTTTCATATTTCATTGTAAATTTTAAGGCTGGCAATAAAAAGTCCTTGAACAGAAAAGTGCCACTTTGATCCCTCCTAGCAGGGAAAAAAAGAACCGTATTCGAATATCGAATGGTGTGTAAAGTAGAGTAGTTTACGTGCATCGTAGGTTCATTAAACACCGTATTATCTTCACCTAACGTGCATTTCCCGCCTCAAATCGATGCATCTTCCAGCACGCTATTTCTACCACTAACAAGATTTACACGCGACTCCAAATTACGAGGTACCGTTCACTTCACTGACTCATTTTGAACCCTATACCAACGGCATAAGATCTAGCGATGGTCAAATTTCGATGTTAGGACCCTCGTGCGAGCGGAATAGCGGATAAATCAAGCGGGCCTGTCTCATTCTCTCGGACGTGACTGGCTGTTCTAGGGGAATCTGTTCGATATTTAAATGTTTTATTAGACTTGTCTACCGCTTAAGGTTGTTTGTGATTTTGTCTCGGAAACCATCTTGATTGTAATGGGGGCAATTATTTTGAATGCCAAATGTCAAAATACCGAAGTATTTAGGAGGGATTATAATATGGCGTTCTTCAAAAAACGTGCAGTTGCGGGCGTTCATAGGCTAAAGTAAATGTTTATCATCTAGTAGTTTGTAAGCTATAAGCATTGTTGTGGTATAAACAATAATAATAAGAGCCTAATCTAAACTTAGTCAAATCTCTTGATTAGGCTCTTATTTTGATTACCTCCCGAATTACGTTTTTGTTACATAAAATTGTCTTACGTATTGAAACGTAAGACGGGGCAAAAATAATTGACAACAATTTTTCGTTATCTGATATCTGTACAGTCAAGTGCAAAAATAAGTATCGTAAGAATCCGCTCAAAGGTATGTTTTCACGTTCTTATTACACAAAATTAGAGTGCACTGGGACATATTATTGAACATTTTTGTGTACCCCTTATTTTGTCTTTGACTGTATTTAAATTTACTATTTTCCTATTTTTTTCAGCGAAGTATAATTGTCTTGGTTAGGCTTTTAGTACTGACTTTTATCAAAGAAATATCGCTTCATAAAGCCTTGAAACATGAAAACAGTGTAACTGCCATACAAGCTTCCTAACGACAAATAAAAAATATATAAGGATATTACAATACGGTGCTTAGCCAAATTGCCAATCACTAACGCTTAGTAGTGTAGCGTAGTTTTCTCTCTGTGTCAGTCTTTCTACATAATTAGTGCGACAAAGACTGCCTATCGTTCACGATTGACGATTGAGCGTTAGCAACTTGACTAAGCAGCCAGACGTCATAAAAACCTCATCATACTTTACTATGGCTTACATAAATAAATAATAAGGCTGTATTGATTACGCTTCCGTGTGTAGTATAAAGCAAAAAGTACCACGGGCGGCCATTTTGATTTCGTGCTCAAATTAATCCCGCCGAGTCCGGACCACGCAAATTATTTAAACTGACGAACGCCGTAAATAAGGGATTAAACGGGAACGCTAAATGCCCGTGTATTTAGGATTTTTGAGGGGGTTGCATGGCCCTTACCGTGTTTGTGACGACTGCGTTCGCATAGCATCTCTCTAGATCACTGATATTTTAATTTTATTATAATTTTTATGTATATCGCGTATATTAATTAATCTTTTTAAGGTTTATTATCCTCAAGAATTTTCATTTCCATTTAGACTAGGGCAAATCCATAAGACTGTAACAACAGCTACCAGTTATTTTATGAGCCATGTGTTTTTACTTTTTTTTTAAGTTAAGTTTCCGTATATCTGGCCTAGACCTAAGTATTATAAACACTTAATCTACGTAATTCATACAAGAACACACACCTTAGACTTTAAAAAAGTAAAACGTAAAGAAAAGTAAGGAGATAAATACATAATATTTTTTCTTACATACAGATTACAGAGTGACGTTTTATTCATCGGCCACACTTTAGGGCGTTAATTCTAAGGTCATATTGATAAACTTTTTACTATGAGACCACATATTCTGATTCGAGAAAAAAATCTGATGTTCCATACAAACTTACAAAATATTAGTAGGCAAAAATATATATACCAATAACAACAGATTTTTTTCTCGAATGGCATGTCGGTATCATGGTAAAAGTTCATTAATAAAATTATCCCCCTAAAATTTAAACGGAGAATAAAAAAGCACCCTATACATGTAACTTCTTTACTGTACTTGTTTTTAAAGGATACTATTTATGATCCTTAAAAAAAACATTTTTTTTTCTTTTCTCATGTAGATAGAAGGAATAATTTCGAAAGGGAAAAATATTATAACATTAAGTTGAAAATGAAATGTACAACTGATAGAACAGCGGTAAGGGTACAGAATGCTTCGTACCAAATGCAGAAGCGAACCCTTTATTTACCCACGCAGGCTTCCGCAATATTTCTACACAATAAAATACGGCTGATTTAACAAGCCAAACACTACCATCGAATGTCAAGGTCATTGACCTTTGACGAGTACAGTCTCCATCAGATAGGTATATCAAAGAGACGAGAATGCTTGCTTGAAAGTTGCCAATCGCTAAAGGCTTGGCCACGACATTGGTCTAAAGGCACGGCCACGACATTGGTCTAAGGCGACCAGCCGCGAGCGAATCGCCTTAGATCAATGTCGTGGCTGCGGCATTTCAGGCGACCGGCTTAGCGGAAAACCATACGTGTGAGAGGGAGTACACATATCGGCGTCCCGCTGCAACTCATTCGCTCGCCGCTGGTCGCCTTAGACCAATGTCGTGGCAGGGCCTTTAGACCAATGCCGTGGTCAGGTCATAACGCTTAGTAGCGTATCGTAGTTTTCCCTCTCTGTTACTCTTTCGTATTAGTACGACAAAAACGGTTAGTTGCCTTTCGTTCACGATTGGCGATTAAGCGTTAGCGATTAGCGGCTTGTCGAAGCACCCAGTGCATACACAAATCTGAACCGGCCTCTATTGCTATGGCGTTAGAGTGCTTGTTCAGATATTTATGAGCACTCTGGCAGTTTTGTTATATTTGATACAATTGTATGAGGAAATGACTTAGCGGCCATTATGAGGGGTCACGTAACTTACTAAATGCGTTTAAGTTATCTGCGATCACTGTTTCGTATCAGGGAAGTTTGTAATTTAATTAGCGTTTACATTAACGTATTAAAAACACCTAACCGGCACCCACCACCCACCGGCAGTAAGAATAAATTTGTCACCACCCCAACTCTTCCTGCGGGTGTTGTAAGAGTCGATTAAAGGATTGAAGTGTCATTGACCATTATTTGATAAGAGATTGATGATGGGCAGCAGCGTTATCATAGTGGACACATTACTGCGATCGCCAATCCGCTTGCCCAGCGTTATAGGCATTTACCTCCTAATGCGTCTATACGAGTATACGCGTAGTTAATAGGAGAGGCCTACGTAGGTACAGCAGTGGACTATCATAGGCTGATGATGATGATGATGACGATGATGGCCAGAAATTGCTCTAATCGGGAAGTTTGGAAAGCTAAGGGGAACGCCTTTACCCAGCAATGAGACACAATACAGGCTACGTAAAAAAGGCAGTACTGACATTTATTGAAATATAGCGATCCGTTCAGAAATATCCGTGTTACATTCGTTTTAAAATTGCAAGCCGTTTTATTTTCAACGCTTTTAGTGCATTAAAATTTTAAGCGTACCTTTTATGTGCTACAGCGAATTAAATTACTTCTATCAAGTTAATGCGTTCAAAGTTAAACTTGGCTCTGCTATGTTATTCATGAAACACTCTGTGTAATCGTTGAATGCTTAGCTGATTTTGTAGATACATGGCTTTTTATCGACTTAAAAATAAAGAGGAGGTTCTCAAACCGACTTTTTTTTTTGTTACCCGATATCTCCAAAATTCGTGCACCAATATTTTTTTTTGTGATCGAACGTGTATAACCCCGAGATGGTCCCGTTGGCACCAAGTTGTGATCTTGGATCATCTCTTCAAATGTTATAGGTATATGTATGGCGCTTTTGGTAATTTTCATTAGTTTACAAGAATTTTCATTCAGAAAGTAGGATTTGATGATAGGAAACTAATGATGGAAACTACAGGTGAAGTTGGTTGCTTTTATTTTGGTGATTATTAAATTGTCAAGTGCGTGTTGGGCGACATACGTTCATAGACTTCGTAGTTTTATTTAATCACGAAAAGTTAAACTAATCTATGGCACAGGCATCAGCCGCGAAAGCTGAGTATGTTAGTTCGATTCCCACCTCGGACGTTGGAGATCTTGGTATTTTTTTTTTGGTATATGACATCTTCACTACATCACTACATAGTATAAAATAAAGTCACTTTTTCCGTCCCTATGTCCCTTTGTACGCTTAAATCTTTAAAACTACGCAACGGATTTTGATGAGATTTTTTTAATAGGTAGATTAATTCAAGAGGAAGGTTTTTATGTAGGTATAGTAGTAGTAGGTATATACCCGAGCGCAGCCGGGGCGGGTCGCTAGTATATTTATAAACCAATTTGTTTCAAATAATTAAGTATTTTTTTAAATAGTTCCACATTTACATGTCATGTGCATTAGGGCTTACGAGATAATAGGAATCATAATTAAATCTTTTTCATTTGTATGAACTATCGGTATAATAACTAACTACTCTTATGTGAGGGAAAATAATATTGTTAATATTTTTGCGGCCTTCATAGCGCAAGATATTATTGCCGGTCACTGTATATTAGTTTAACGTAAACTAGCTGCCGAAAGGCCATTTTGCAATCGTATCGTATAATATATTGCAATCATATTATGATGATAGGCGATAGGTCACGTGACCATAATAAATGATCACGTGGTTTTTCGTACGAATCTGTTATTTTCATACATTTGTTACTTATCGCTTATCGTATACGATTACAGAATGGCATCTTGGCTAAGCCTGCAGTGTAGTCAATACTGTCATTACTGTCATTGTTCCAAAGTTTTCTACCCTTCTGGTTTAGTTTCTGTGGTATAGCCTGCGACCATATACAGAGTGTTTTTTTTTCGACCGTTCAAATTCAACGTAAGGTAAATGTACCAGTGGATGACACTATAAGGAGCGATTTCATGCATTTTTCCAAAAAACTACGTAATTGTCAAAGATATAGACTAAATGTGTAAACAAATGTATAGACTGGTTCCTCCTTTATGTTTTTAAAATAATAAATTGTGTATAAGTAATACCATTACTCTATAATTTCACTTTTCCGTGACGTCTCGAATTATACCAGTGAATGACTGACAAAATATTGAATGTCCCAAAGTATGACTATGGAAAAATAGGATTGGTGTCCCAGTAAATGACATGGCATTGCATCACGTTTTACAATTGATTATCTTAACTGCAGGTATGTTTATGGTACTGGTAAACTTATAAAGGGAAAAGCTTACTAAAACGAGGTAGATATTTATTAAATGTTGAACAAAACTTTTAATTCCTTTATCAAAACTATTTTGTATACACATAGTAACTACTAAAATATGTTTTTTTCTTCACATCGTTTGTACTCCCTCTCGATTCTTGCCATTTCTCATATTAAGATTCGTTTTTTAGTCTTCTTGCCTAATTTTGTAAAATAAACTTTTTTTACGGTTTTACTTTTAAGAGAAATGAGGCATATGCCAGCTGTAGTGTCGCTTGCCGAAACAAATTTAGTTTATTTACAGTCAGTATAAGCTTGGCCTTATTTTTTCACGGCGTCATGGGTAAATTTAGGTAATTTTAGGAATATGTTTTCATTAAAAATACCTGTAACCAATGGATGACACTCAGTCATGACCCAACGAATGACATATCACTACATACTGTCATCCACTCGATCTCCATAGAAAAACAGTATATGACACCCATGTCAGACACTACTCACATGACCTATAGAAACTTGTGCTTTTTAGAATAATTAAAATATGCGTTGTATATCTATAAAATACGATTCAAATTAAGATACATAAAATTACAATTTGAGTGAGTGAATGACATGGGTGTCATCCACTACTAAACGCTATAATTTTGTTCCAGTATATGACATGCGTCTAAAATAATAAACTAATAAAAAGAATGCACTTGAAATACACAATATCAATAGATCCTTTTAAAATGTAATAGTTTTAGTAAACACTATCCAAAAATTCCTTAAATCCAGGCTAATATGTTCACTTTTACAATGCAATGCCTTAGCAGATTCACTAAGAACACCGACGCACAACCAACTCGAAGCACCTGTTCGTAAAAACCGTCTATAAATTTTGAGAAATATTCAAGATATCGATGAAAGATTTAAAACAAAAATCACTGATTGCACTACTAGTAGTCTGGATACTGTATTTGGGTCATATTAACAACAGTTTTCTTAATATTTAAATCAAATTGCAAAAAAGTCATTCATTGGTACAGTGTCATCCACTCCTACATTTACCTTAGTGAATGTGTAGGTCATACTGACCAACTTTTACTATGGGGACAAAGTCGAAATCGCGAAAAAAAAATCTGCTGTTTCATACATTTCGGCCGGCGTAATGCCGCCAATTTGTATGAAACAGCTGATTTTTTTTTCGCGATTTCGACTTTGTCCCCATAGTAAAAGTTGGTCAGTATGACCTACACATTCACTACGTAGAATTTGAACGGTCGAAAAAAAAACACCCTGTATAACATGGACGTCTAACGCCAGCTCAAAATGCCCCCAAAAACATTTGTTCAATTGTGCCGAGATGGGAAGGACACAGCGCTTTCTTAACACCGCGCATATTTCGGCGCAACATCTTAGACAAATGTTTATAGAATATGGCCAACCAAAACTTTGATGGACCAATCGCAACTATTTTTAAATGGCGGTTTAAGTTTTTATAGGCTGACATTGAAATTGAATACCGTGATGCATTGAAGAAAGGGGTGACATTTGTCAACTAAAATTCAGGACCGTTTTTGAAAGGCAATTTACGAGTAGTATGGCGTGCGGCTTCCATGTATTATTTGTTCGTAGGGTATAGATAGCTATGTAATATTTAACCAAAAAATACTTACAAAATACATTCTAAAGCTCCCATTTTCCTAACATAGCCACCTGGTCATTCAAGTCACATTCTTCAGTTCAGAAAGTATAATGCCAAAGGGCGCCAAGCACCGGAGGCGAGAAAAGATTTGGTTCCGTCCTGAATGGGGTATCCGTTGAGCCGTCCTCTATGATAAATGATGTTTTTCGCGAAAGTATTCATGAGATTGTGTTATTTAGAGAAACCCCTGGTTTTTGCCACTTTTGGGTTGAAGCGTGAAAGCAATGACGTAAATTTTAAAATTTACTAAAAGGTAGAGCGAAAATATGCGTGTTTCTTGCTTTAATTAACGGTAAATCTATCAAAGGGGGACTTTTTCCTGCCTCCCTTTCTGTCTTATTCCATTTGACATTAGGTAGGTAGTATTTTCTTTGCAATCGACTCTTTAAATCATATAAAAAGCCAAAATGAATATTATCTAGTCAGTATTGCTATCTGGCTTCAACTAAAAGCTCTTTTTAAAACCAGGGTCGCGTTTTATAAAGTTACATTTCACAATTTTGCTGTTTGCCTCTCTAACGCACGCACTTATGGCTAGAAAGAGAGCCAAACAGCAAAACTGTAAATTGTAACTTTATAAAACGCGACCCAGCTGGTAGACCATCATCATATCAGCCGAAAGACGTCCACTGCTGAACATAGGCCTCCCCCAAAGATTGCTACAAAGACCGGTCCTGTGCCACCCGCATCCAGCGGACTCCCGCGACATTCACCAGGTCATCATCAGTCCACCTTATGAGACCTCCGCACGACAGTATTGTTGAGTGAATCAACACACATTCGCTGCTTTGTTATTACGGGTTAAAACGTCCCTCGAACAACCAAGAAAACCATGATTTTTCATAACAAAAATACTATCTTTATAACAGTGAAATTCCAAAAATATTGTTTTTGGATGTTTTGGTACCTATTAAACATTTTGAAACCCTTTATCTATGGAACATAATTATATTGCTAGCACGTTTGCATTTTTCTTTCTAACAGACACACAGAATGACAGCGAAAAAAAGATTATCAAAATACATTTCTTTCGTTAAAAGAAAAACTTCATGTCAAACTTTAAATTTACGATTCTTTAAAAACTGGCTGAAAACATTAACAGCGCGTGCCAAGCGGCCATAAACAAGCAAATTAAAAAAAATCACGTGCAGTGCAATGAACCTTCGAAATTTGAAAAAAAACCGTTCCAATAAATATCACAGCAAGACGCTGATACCTTGAGGGAGCCATCGATTGTCGGTAATTATATTATCGTACCCCAAAGTACCTGGTGCGTTAATCTATGTAAAAGTGAGGGTAAGTGTCAAGGGTGCCCGTTTTTGCCTTCTCGTCCTGCCCGTCATACTAAGTTTGAGCTATTGTAATTTAAACCTATTAAGTTTAAAAATATGGTCGTTTTTCTTTTTTTCTACATATTTGAATACGTCCTTTATAAATCCACACACAGGACGCGGTAAAGAGTAAGTTTTTCTTTTGAATTGATCTTGGCAGCGTGACCAAGAAATAGTTAAAGTTCAATATTCTAGGATTTATATTTTGAAAAATTCGTAACCTGGATTTTTTTGAAGGAGAGCTGTGTTTGGGATTTTTTAAGTTGTTTTTATTTTATTTGAGTTATTTCTTGTCAAGATCTCTTTTCATCCTTTTCGGCTGTCCCAAATCAAAACCTAGCAAGGGACATTTTTTGTCAAAATACGTTTTTTTAATGTATCTGCCCCAAATGTTGAGCTGCGTCTAATGCAAAAACACCTGTATTTCTATCTCAATTAGAACCAAAGTTACGAGACCCACTAAACCTAGCAAGGGCATTTCTTACATGCCACCAACATATTCAAAATCCTAGTAAGTAACATTTTCAAATCCAAAAACCTGGCAACTGCATGCTATACTAGGTTTTTGAGTTTGTAAATGGAACACACTAGATTTTTGAATATGGAAATTGTCCCTTACTAAGTTTTTGATTTTAATAATTGCCGAATGGTCGTACAAGGAATTCAAATATAACAATAAATAAAACCTATCAAGTCAGTAACGAGTGACGTTTGCGTTTGATAAAAATGAGATAAGTAAATGTATTAAATTAAAGTTAAATATGTTAAGATTTCTAAATTGAAGATAATTAAACTAATAATTGTATTGCATCTTTTCCAAGAATTGTATTCAGGGGAACCTGTTTCAGTGCTTATGCTATTAGGTAGAAAGGTAGGTAATCAATTCTAAATGAAAAGAAAAGTAGTTGAGAAAATAAAAACATTTATTTATAATTACTTACATTTATTTTGTTACTTCCAACTTTCCAAGATTATAAATCCAGATCACCATGTAGCAAATTAGATTACTAATATATTGTTTGGTACAATCAACTTGTTAATTTAACACATAAAATCTAAACTCTAAAGTATAAAAACCAGGACACGAAGGTGTGGAGTTTAGCCAGTTGGACTTCTATTGTCAGTTAGGGTCAGAGCAAGAATGTCCCGTCCACAGGTGGACAACCCTTTTTATGCTTAAGTCCCCACCTTCGTCGAACCAACTTGATCAATACAACTTCCGGTTATAAATATTCATGTAATTTCCTTAAAACTACTTATTTTACAGTTTGAATTTCAGAAAAGTCATTTTAAATGAACAGTAATATTCTTTATAACTTAATACGTCACAAAATCAGATTCGAAATTAAAATATAGGTACACAGTACGTTTCCGGTGTATGTAACACTTTAAATATACGTTTCCGCTTATCTAAATTCTAGTAAATTAAGTTTTTGACATTTTATCTAACACGTTCTAATAGTCGCCGCTCCCGCGCTCCATGCCTACGGTTTTTGTCACCGCCCCGCGGGTGTCGTAAGAGTCGACTGAGGAATTGAATTGATATTGACCATTTATTTATCGACGATCGATGACGGGCAGCAGCGTCATCAAAGTGGCCAAAATATTAATAATTTTCACTAAAAGTGTTAGTGAACTCAAGGCTTAAGGTTTTAAGTTGGTGACGAGACCAAGATTGTGTTCTAAAAGTGCGTGATTATGGAATTATGCAATTATTTAGGTTTTGCTTACAATTATTTTAGTTTGTACTGACGATTGGTATAGGGCGTTTTGTTTGTTAACCGACGAAGAACCGACCAAAAAATTGTACTTTTGATAATAAACAAAATTGGATCTTCGATAATTCATAACGTCACTATCATTACGTGCATTATTTTGTCGGTATTGTCCGTTGTCTCTCTATGGAAGAACCCTGGACAAATTATCAGAAGCTTGAAATTACGACGAAGGTACTGATAAAACAAATCAAATAATAATCAGTACTTGTTGCTATTGTATTGTATCTGTTATTTCATTCCACAATTCGACATCAAACGTGCATGTTTTGCGTGGTCCCGACGCTGGCCCAGTACTTGTTGGGGACTTCACATACACACTTAAATTTCTTTGCAAGTGTATGCAGGTTTCCTCACGATGTTTTCCTTCACCGTAAAGCACTTGTGAATATCAAATGATATTTCGTACAAAAGTTTTTGAAAAACACGTTGCGGATTTGAATGTTTATTGCCGTTTTATTATTTTCGCTGGTAAACCAAAAGTCACGTGTGTAGTAATGTTTATAGGTACACGTGATATTCAAATGGTATGCACATGCATACACTCGTAGCAGAAGATGATACCCAAATTTTTTCCTATTAGAATCGAAAGATTCTTTCGCGATTCTTAGTGGAAATCATATTAAAAGTTACAAAAACAAAAAACAAGTGCAAGACAACTTTTAAAAAAAATAGGTCATTATGGCAATGAACCTACTAGGGGAAGCTTATGTCCAGTAGTGGACATTTATCGGCTTAGAATGATGTTTTTAGGAAGTTTCAATGAGGAGTCATTTGTTAGTACTTTGCAGCGAACCTCCGCGGGAAAGAACTATTAATTTTTGAAATTATTGACTACCTTAGTCAATAATTTCAAAATAACTATAATTCCCTAGATTGCAATTAAATAGGGTGCTTTGGGGTAATTTCAAAAGTCGTCTTATTTCGATTTACCATAAAACGTACCATTATTTTTATCATTATCAAGATTTATTCCGATATTACCCGAGCATTTCTGTAGTTTGAAATTACCCCAATGCACTATACTGCATAATTACCTTAGGTACTATTAAAATGGTAATCCTTATCCGAATTTCAAAGTGGGCATTTGCTTGATTTTATATTTGAAATGTAAGAGTTTACTGCTTACAAGCCGTAAAATGTACCATTTTTTTACCACTTGCTAGGTTGCAGTTTTGTAATTGACATAACATTTCTTTTATTTTTTGTAATCAGTTGTTAGTAAGGCACATAAAAGTTCCAAATAGATACATATATTAATTTTCAATAGTTTGTCTTATAAAGCAAGTTATGCTTCTTTATATAAAACCAAGTCTTGTGAGATAAAGGTCTCTGCTACTATTTTTTTTTAACAAAATGTTTGTTTGCTTCTCCTGTAAAATTTCGCTAAATACACTTACTAGGCTTTGATCTGGGACAGCCGTTTTGTGAAGGCATTCATCATTACATCTTTTTGTGATTGTTAATGTAAGTGGTCACATCTTTCATCAGTCATCTACTCATCTTAATATAATATTGATGTCTTATGCTAATCTCCATTGAGAAACTTACCCGTATTCAATTTACATCCTATAAAGCTCAGACAAGGAGCTCTATGTTGCATGATATATCATATATGCTAAGACGAACTCAATAGGATTGAGCGCACGAGGTGTATTCCAGAAAAAAGACTACTTTGTAGGGAACGTGACGGCTATGACAGCTACCTTAGAAATATATGGAAAGTGCGAGAATTCTCTATAAATACAAACACCCAGTTATAAAATTAAGATACACCAAAAATGACGTATCAGTGTCAATCAGTGGTGATTGCAAACGTATTTACTACACCAAAAATTGTATTCCTAACTTTCTTAGATGTACGAAAAGAACGGCGTCACGTATCCGACATTCTCTTGGAATGCACCACCACTATTTCTACCTACAAGCCAAGGCAGCCAAGTTAAGTTTGCGCGCCGTTAGTACACGGCGCAATGGACTTGAAGTGCAAAAACACTTGGTAAATGCAGTAGAATATGAGTACTAGGAGTATTGATGATGGGCAGCAGCATCATCATAGTGGACACATTACTGCGATCGCCAATCCGCTTGCCCAGCGTGCCGAATATAGGCATTTACCTCTTAATGCGCCTATTCGCATAGTTAATAGGAGAGGCCTACGTCCACCTGTGAACTAAGCTGATGATGGTCTTCAAAATTAACAACAGGTGCGGTTGTTTTAACTAGATTGATTAAAGATAGTACCCGTGCAAAGCTAAAAAATGTTAATACAAATTCCAAGAGAAATTCATAGAATTTCAACACAACAACAATAATCCGAGAGTCGATCGTGCAAAATTAATTGATCAAACGCAAAACAAAGTCCCATAATCCTGTTAGATGTACTTGTACTTTCGGCAGCCAGCTTATCTGCTCAACACTACTGGGGTATTACTACCACTTACTCCATCAACCTCGTACCTCGTTTAAAGACGTTTGTATTCAACCTTATCATGTTTACAATAAGGTACAAGATAATATACAGTTTGTGAAGATACGAGGTTAGGATGGATAGAAATGGGATAGGGCAAGGGATACGGTAGGACATTAATATTCTATCTCTGTCGGGCGTGTTTTGTTTTCAGTCGGCGTGGGTTGTTTGTGATTTCGTAGGTTTTTCGAATCGGTACAATTTTACTTTTGTCTGTTAGTTTTAGTTATTGAACGAGATGATATAATCGTGAAAAGGTGTATATTTAGAGTTACTAACCGACTTCAGCAGGACGTTCTCATTTTGACTGAATTTTTTGATTCCTTTTTGTTGTCTGTTACTTGATAGGTATCTCTGAAAATCGTATTTTTTTAATTATGCAGATACCACAAAGTATGGCCACTAAGTCGGGTTTTGATGATGGGATTTTGGAGAAATCTGTTGTTTTTTGTAGTTGGTGATATTTTCAGAGAAGATTTTCTCTTGGCACTTTTGAATAATTGTCATAAGACTCATAAGGCTATCTCGTTTATGGACTTGCAATTGTATACACATTCAAAATATAAATATCAGCTATACCGAATGAAAGATATCTTTGTGTTGACTTTCAATTTATAAATTTTGTCAGCCTCGGTAGCCTAGTCGGTAGTGACTCTGCCTACAAAGCTGGAGCTTCCGGGTTCGAATCCCGGCGAGAGCATTCTTTGTGTATTTATTTATCACAAATATTTGTTCCCTGGTCATGGCTGCCTATGTATTTAAGTATCTACATATATATCGTCGCCTGGTACCCACATCACAAGCCTTAATTGAGCTTACCGTGGGACTAGGTCGATTTGTGTAAGATGTCCTAATTTAATTATTTATTTATAGAAACAAGCACTAAATAGATTTTGAACCCTTTATCTCACCAGACTCCTCATGTAAATATATATTTCTCGGACAAAATTTTCACATTTTTTACCCTGACATACAGTGTGTAAACATCATGTAGGCCTTTACTGAAACCGAGGATTGAGATGCAGATATTTAGCCAAGCCGTGAGCATTATTTGATTATTATTTAAATTTTTTAACTTTTTTATTTTTCTAAGAAAAGTTCAGTGAAAAGCAATGTACTTCAAAATGAATCGATAAGTAGCGCTTGACAATGACAGTCCGCAGCCACTCGCAGCGTTTGACAACTAAGCAGGTCACGCGTTACATTGATCGTTCGAAGGAAATAAAATTAATTAAACAGTCCATTTAAATATTTGTCAACTCTTAATACTTGAAAAAGATTGCCAGTAATGCGTATTGTTACCCATTTTCGTATAAGCCTGATTTTTTTCTCTATGTTTAAGTCATAGGTCCTCGCTTCCAATACGGGTGGCCTACAACTCTTAATACTTTGTGTACTGTATAGTCAACCAATTGGAACCATGTCACAGTGACGCTACATATATTATGAAGCCTGGGTCACGGTAATACACTGTATAGAAGAAAAAACAGCTAACATTTTATGTGACATTTATATTTTAATCTTTAGAGAAACAGGGCTTTATCTAATAACATTGCAATAACACCAGACACTTCATAAATATTCATTATTCATGGCACATACCCATTTTAACGAATTAACACATTAAAACTCCATAATTGTTGTTTCCAGCAAAAAAAACGCTTAAAAGCTTAGCTTAAAGAGAAGAATATCTAATTGCGGTGTCCACTTTGTTGAATCGACTTATTTTACACCTTAATTCAAAGCCATTAGAGCTACCAAGCGTCAGTTATTTATAACACAGAACCCGGCGAAATTGCCTGATCGTTCATGAGCCTTATTTTAATACACATAAAGGTCACGTATGGAGCGTCATTCTGTTAGCGTTGAGTACAAACGCAAACAAAATTACCCGACTTTCCGTGAAGCTTATGACAATAGGCGTAAGGTTCATAAACGGTTTGTTAATTATGCTCGCAGAGTGGGAGATAACCATGAATAATGTCATCCGATGTCCACGAGTTTATTTTCTTACTTTGTCACCTGCTTGCTCGAGATAGAGCGTGTTCCGAAAGAGGAGTCACGTGAGATGTATGGGAGTACATTGATGTCAGACGCCAATACTTTCCGCACATCCTAACGGGTACTTTGAGCTGAATTCCGGCTGAAAAATCTTTGCGCTCTAGTTTTTGTTTCCTGCTTTCAAGGGATTGGAGTTTTAACTGAACTTATTTTTATTCAAGATAATGTCTAATGATACAAAATTCATAGTTTATTTGTACGGGCACAAACCACCCATCGAAAAAAGTACATGGAAAATAGACTTTTCAATACTATTGAACTCTAAGTAATCACTCACTTTGTATGAGAGGTTTTTAGGGTTCCGTAGCTAAAATGGCGAAAACGGAACCGGATATGTTGACTAACTACAGTCACATGATGAAGAATGAAGAAAAAAACATTTATAGAAAAGGTAGCTTCGAAGAAGTTTCGAAAAAACTGTACTGTGTATTTTTGAAATGCAGTAGCAACAAAAAATGTTCAAGGCCAGAAATTATAGCTCCCTCCCTATATCAAATCAACACAATTTTTGTACCTACCGAGGATGCTGGCGGCATTTCCTCGCTGTATCGCAATACTGATGCGTTGTGCGAGGAAGTCGTCAGCTCTTCAGTCTTTAGTTACATCAACCAGGTGTTTCGCGATCTCAGCAAATAATTTGCGTGCGCTGGGGCCCCATGAACCTAAAGTTTCTACGCCAAACGGTACAAAATCGTACTCTTTGTCGAGGCCCTAATATATATTACGTTTTAAAAATTTGGAATTTTCAGCCGCAGCGGCCGCCTTAAACGTAGTTCGTTGAAGATGGGACGGTGCCAGGGTGTCTACGCAAGTAGCATCTCATACCAACATCCGTCCCAAGCTCCAAGAAACCAAAGACACAAGGGCCAATCTTAGATATAGGTTAGGTTAAGTAGATTAGTTAGATTTAATCTACAGTGTGAGGCCTTTAACACGGGAGAAAAATGAAATGAGTGACTCCTTAGACTATCGGCAATAATCCTGTAAAGGTCCCGGTGTTTCAAAGTGGTTAAGTTCGGAGATATTGTCATTCAAAGCAATGGACTTTTAGTACTGGATCTTGGCATCACGATGTCGTAGCTTGTCAGTCGCAAGACATCTTGATAGTATACCAGGTACGAAGTCATAACAATAATTTTATTTTTATTTTTACACTGATTTGTTAAGGTTTTAATGTAAATTTTTATTGCACAACAAAAATACTAAAACAGACAATTTATTGCGTAAAACAGGTGTGCCAAGAGGGTAAACATAAACAATTTCTGCATACGTAATGGCTTTACTACACATATTAATAAAATGACGTCTGCCTCAACTTGAACAGCCATTAAAACTAAAAGAAACAAACTGTGACAAAGTGCGGTAATTATTTCAAATTTGGTAAAAACAGAGGTTCCCAAACTTTATTCCCCTTTCTGTGGATAAAAACAACCAGGTCTGCACTCTTTCCAAGACATGAACAATAATAAAATTAATGTTGGAGCATTCATATAGGTACTAAATAAGCTAGTCCCACGGTGAGCTCAATTAAAGCTTATGTTATGGATACTAAAACTAAGCGACGACGTATACTACAAGTGTAATGCATAACTTATGTGCATTAGATACTTAAATACAAGGAAAACAAATATCACAAGTATACATTGTTTTTGTTACAAATGTACAACCGTGATTCGAAGCCGGGACCTACATCTTCACAGGCAGGGTCATTACTGAATGAGCTGCAACGGCCATTGATGTGGGTATACCAATTAAATACGTTAAAAAATGTATTCGCATATATCTTTTTACTTGTATTGTTATCGCATAAGATCAAAAAAGGTATGTGAATTGATTTCCATGTAAGTACCCAAATTATAAGTATACAAATGAGCACGGGTCTGAAAATAAAATATTATAGATAAGATGCTTGTAAAGTATTGAGGAAGTTCTGTGATGCGTGAATCTTCTATTTTGTATTAGTTTTCATTATTTTTATATGATTGTCTTCTGAGATTGTAAATTCTGCCTAGAATCTACAAAGCACTTTCTGTTTTACATTCCACAGTGTATTTTAGTTTCTGTAATGCTGTGTAAAATTATTTGAATCAATAAATACTGTTTATTTTGTAGGCTGTGTCGATGTCGTATGAGTCGAGACTAAAGGATTGAAGGATCACTGACAATTAGATGAAAGAAAATTGATGATTAGCAGCGTCATCCATCATAGTGAACATACTACTGCAGTCGCCAATTCGCTTGCCTGGCGTGGCGATTATGAGCATTCAAATCCTTATGCGTCATTACGCATAGTTAATAAGAGAGGCCTACGGCCAGCAGTGGGCTGAAATAGGCTGATGACTTATGTATAAATAATAAATAAATAAATATCTTGGGGACATCTTACACAAATCAACCAAGTCCCACGGTAAGCTCAATTAAGGCTTGTGTTGTGGGTACCAGGCGACGATATATATAATAGATAGATACGTATAGATACTTAGATACATACACAGCCAAGACCAAGGAACAAACATTTGTGATAAATAAATACACAAAGAATGCCCTTGCCGGGATTCGAACCCGGAACCTCCAGCTTCGTAGGCAGGGTCACTACCAACTAGGCTACAGAGGCTGACAAATAAGTTGTCGCTCCTTTTACAAGATTGGTGAGCCTGGGGACGTCCCACAGTTTGAGAGCCGCTATTCTAGAGACTAAACAATGCTAATTTGCAGCATCTGCTCTGTATGCAGGAGGCTGGTGGGCAATTACAGGGATTATTGCGTCGCTGCCCATTAAACTGGCGTTAGCTTTCGCGTGGGGAGTCTGTCCTGGCAATGTTTCGGAGACTGTACGTCTTATAAACAGAAGGGTGTACTTTCGTATCGCTGAATAAGGTATACATGTGTGTATATCTACACGAGTCGTATTGTGACGGCAGTAAGAATACATTGGTCACCACCCCAACACTTTCAGTGGGTGTCGTTAGAGTCGACTAAGGGAAGTGTCATTGACGATTTATTTATCGAAGATTGATGGCGGGCAGCAGCTTCATCACATCAAAGTGGACACACTACCCTTGCCCAGCGTGGCGATTATGGACATTTTCATCACACTTGCTGTCTAAGCGCGCCATTGCTTGCGTGCGTAGCGGGAGTAATAGAAAAGTGGAATTCCCTAGGGAGTAACAGAAATGTCAGGACAGCATTTAATAATATTTTTGTCTTAAAACTTATTTTTTTGTCGGCAAGTATGATGAAAAACATTGTACGCATCACGGTCGGTAAGCGGAATACTAACTCGAGTCATAAAAGCCTAAGCCTTTTCACACTCTCGTTAGTAATTCCGTACTTACCTCCCTTGATGCACAATGTACCTCCTAATGCGTTCGTTCGTTCGCATAGATAATAGGAGAGGTCTTTGTCCAGCAGTGGACTAATATAGACTAATATAGGTGGTATATAACTATACATCGTCGGTTTATAACCAAAACTCTGTAAGTAACAAATATCTTGATTTAAACTTTCACGATTATCACTCATATTTTAACGACATTCGAGTCTTAATTATGTAAACTTACGTATTACCTATCTGCCTGTGACCACGGGAACGTCATACCCGAAACGAAAAGATAATATTAAACGTAAGTTTACGCGATTAAGACTTTTTTGTCGTTAAATAGGTAACAAATATCTAATTGAAATAAAGATCATTATACAGGGTGTTTGGTTAGCGGTGTCGGAGCGTTTAAGGGCTTAAACTACAATCAATTTCATCGATAAATTACCATGCAATTTTTTTTTGTGCCAACGATAATTAAATGGCGGCCATTTTAAAATTTCAAACAGATGAAAAAAAAGCTCATTAGATAAGCAAACTAATTAAGCTAATCATTTGACTCAAATATTTGAACAACAAGGCTAAAAATTTTTTTTTATTAAAAATAATACAACTGCTGTTCAACTTTGATTTTATCTGCACTACCCGTTCATTGTTTTCATCTGTGTTTCCTACTACCCTAAGGTTGTCTGGTAGAGATCGCTTTTTAGCGATAAGACCGCCTGTTGTTACCTAGGTTTTGCTGCATGTGTTTATTTTAGTGTGTTCTTTATAATCTGGTGCACAATAAAGAATATATTATTATTATTATTAATAAAAAATCACCTTAATTTTTCAATTAATTTAATTTTGCTTGTAAACTAGGTCATTAAGATAGGTTTTTGGTGTTGTTATTGGTTAGTACAGTATGTTAGCTAAAACACAACACCATAATTACAGTTATACCTTAAGTACTTTAGAAATTAGAAGTGTTCAAACATGCACTGGATGGATGGAAGGCGGCCACTTCACTAGCCAGTACGCTCAGTACACTGCTGACATTCATTTGTTTATGGATTTTGCATCGGGAACGCTAAATGCAGCTGTTTTGATGTATATTTGAGCACTTGTAATTCCTAAAGTACTTAAGGTATAACTGTAATTATGGTGTTATTTTTTAGCTAACATACCTACTGTAATAATAAATAACAACACAAAAAACCTATCTTAACGACCTAGTTTTCATGCAAAATTAAATTAAATGAAAAATGTAGGTAAATATTTTACTATTTTTATTTAAATAAAAATTTTTTAGCCTTGTTGTTCAGATAGTTGAGTCAAATGATTAGCTTAATTAGTTTGCTTATCTAATGAGCTCTCTAACGAGATTTGTTTGCAGGGATAGGACCGATAACAAACGTATAATTCCAGAAATATCACGTGCGCCCGTATTCGTCTGTTAGAAATTTTAAAATGGCCACCATTTAATTACCGTTGTCACAAAAAAAATTGTATGGTAATTAATCGATGAAATTGATTGTAGTTTAAACCCTTAAAAGCTCCGACACCGCTAACCAAACACCCTGTATATCTCAGTTCTGATTCAATAATGACATAGGTACCTACGAGGTTGATAAATACCTATAGATAAAGTAGTGTACAGTTTTTAAAATGGGTTTTGGATGTCAGCTGATGACATGTTTTTAATGTGTACGGTCTACCAAATCGAACCAATAATATCGTCATCATCCTCTCTCAGTCCACTGCTGGACCTATGCCTCTCCTATTAACTATACGTATAGACGCATTAGGAAGTAAATGCCCATAATCGCCACGCTGGGCAAGCGGATTGGCGAGCGCAGTAATGTGTCCACTATGATGACGCTGCTGACCACCACCCATCTTTTATCAAATAATGGTCAGTGACAGTTCAATCCCTTAGTCCACTCTCACGACACCTGCAGGAGGAGTTGGGGTGTTGACAAATGTATTCTCATACATTTGTCAACACCCGGACATAATATGCCGCTCAGAAAATGTCATTCATTATTCAAATCAGATGTTCACTTCTACGAAGTCAAAAAATTATCGACATAGATACGCTCCGTATATGAGGAGCTTTTATAAGAGCTAATCGCCATGGCTGATTACTGGCCGTGACCATCGACATTGTGCATCGGGCTTACGCTTTAAAAACTCTTGTCTTCTCAGTTTCCTGAATATTTATTCAATTCCAACTCGACCCCTCCAAACATCCAAACGCAACAACTACACAACAGTCTGTTTAAATAATCCAACATTGATGAGTCCGTAATTAAACCAACGCGTTTAAGCAAACACTGGCTACATCAAAGCTACGCCAAGATTACAACCCTATGACACGTGCGTGCATTACAACGATTTTACCAACATAACTTTTCACCCCGTCAAAAAAATAAACTTCAAATAGCTAAGCATTAAAGTCACATATTGAATGTCTTTCCATTCGCTTGTAGCAAATATAAGTTTGCCAGTTTAAGGATGGTGCATCCCAACTGTCATGGGACTCGCTGCAGGGACGCAACCGTTTAGAGATAAAGCACTAGAAAGTCATATGAATTCGTTTCTGTAAGCCGGTCTAGCTGAGGCATTGGTAGTGCTTCATTTATTACCTTGAACCTAGATGAAATTTGCTCTCTCGAGATTCTTGAGATTGCTCTTTGCTTTGGAGAGATTTTTCAGGATTTGAGGAAAACTGGGATAGGCTCAATAATTTATGGTGTACCTTTAGGTTGGTCTTAAAGTAGAAGTAGACGATAATGTATTGTATAATGGTTTTTCTGACTTTCAAGATAGAGGTTTTAATGGACAAATGGTTCAAGCGTCTATATTTTCGTGTGCAATCCAAAAATAAAGGCATTACACTATATGATAATTCTATTCTATTCAGCCCGTATCCACCCACTGCTGAGTATAGGCCTCTTCTTTATTACGCCACTCTTCTCGGTCCTGTGCTAACCTCATCCACATCTTATTTGTTGGTCTGACGATATCTGCCGCACAACAAATATGATAATTACTTTACATTTACTGTTATGTGTTTTTCTTTTTTTGTGAGGTGTGCAAAAAATTATAAATAATCACCAAATTAAAAATTTAAAAAACCGACTTCAACCGGTTTCTCCAAGATTCCCGATTTGTTTTCATCATTGGTTTCCTCAAATCCTACTTTCTGAATGCAAATTCTTGTAAATGAATGAAAATTACCAAAAGCGCCATACATGTACCTATAACATTTGAAGAGATCCCTCGATTTCTCCAGGATCCCATCATCAGACCCCAACTTGGTGCCAATGGGACCATCTCGGGGTAATACACGTTCGATCACAAAAAGAAATTTTAGAATCGGTTCACTATTCTCGGAGATATCAGGTAACATACATACAACAAAAAAAAAAAAAAAAATTCAGTCGAATTGAGAACCTCCTTCTTTTTTTGAAGTCGGTTAAAAATAATACTATAAATTCTAAAGTGACTCTCTGTGTTTGACCTGTCTGTTACCTTTTCATGTTTAAATCGCTGGACCGATTTTTTTTTAAATTTGGTATGGAAGTAGTTTGAAAATCGAGGGTGGGCTTATAGTTTTTATCGCTAAAATTGCCTGTTTGCGTGCAGGCAAAGTCACTGGTAGTGTATATACAACTTAATATAAATTAAATTTTGCTTTTATCTAGCAATTTGATATTTTCTTTTCATAAAAAAGGATGCAACAAAATTGTGATAACTTCGTAAGTTTTTTAAAATAAGATTTTATCTTCTCCTTTATTTACCCGAGTTTTAGATATCTATTTTTTTTGATTAGTTAGTCATTATCAACCATAAAAAATACAAATGTGCATCCAACATTGACCTAAAAATCATTTTTGCGGATTTTTTACAAAATTTTCCTCAAAACGTGATCAAGTTCCGTTCATTTAGATTGTTTCCCGTCGACAAGATTTCCATTTACGCAATCCTCGATAAAAGCGATATTCGATATCGTTTATCGACTATCGATTTCACTACTGTTATAGCACAATAACCTAAATGCAAGCACTTAAGGATATGGAGCGCCAAAGAGGTCACGTCCCCAGAGGTCGGCGCAGGTAACGGAGCGGTGACACGCGAGTGAAAGATTTTGGGGCCTATAAAAAATAGGCTGCTTTTGAGAGGAGTAAAAGCTAAACTGTGTTAGTTTTAAAAGTCAAGGACTGTTCCTTGTGAGTATATCTTACGCGATTCATTAAATTTTCATTTAGTATTTTGGTTACGGCAATAAAGTTTCGCTAAACTGAAGTGGCAGTGGGCAGGGCACATTGCACGTTGAACCGATGGCCTTCGGTTATAAACCCATCTATCTATCTGAACTAAATATCTATCTATCTTTATGACAATAGTATTGTCAATAGTAATATTTCAGATATTTTTGAGCACTCCGGACGTACAACTGTACTCATTAAGATGAGTCTAACGAACAAAGTCAAAGTCAAAGTCAAAAGACACAAAACACAAAACACAAAACTTGATAAGGATACTTCGTTGTTTGTGTGATATAATTTTAGTATTTTCAGCTCCTTCGTTATTGACAAGATTTGATTGCACACAGACAAACATAAAACTTCGGGATATACCGTCGATTAACAACCAAAACTCACTAAGTAACAAATACTTACTTTAAATATTGTATATGAGCAGGCGAGGCCTAGCCTAGCTAAGATGCCGTGATTTTTCGTTCGAAACTGTCATTCTCATACAATATTTGTTACTTATCGCTTATCGTATACGCTTGCTGAATAGCATCTTCGCTAGATCAGCAGTTTTGATTCAATACTGACATACGAGGTTGCTAAGAGTTGTGACAGTTTTTACCTATAGTGAGTTTTGTTTGTTAGCCAACGATACATACAGTTTGGCTTGTGATTAAAATGGATCGAGTTTATTTATACATAGTCAGTAATCATTAAACCAGATCTTATCAATCAGTAAATTACAAGGTAATTGAACAATATTGTACCTTTTCCAATCACAGTAATATTTTAACAATGGAACATTCGTTGGTACTTACATTGATTAAGGCTTCCAGTAAGCAAACAAAAATAATAAAAAATAACGATTACAGTCCTATTCTGATGCGACTGTTCTTTATTGATTGAGATTTTTTATACCACCATGATTTCAAATAAGCATACAGCCCATGTGATTACAAACTGTTACAGTATTAGAAGATGTTTATGTTTACACAAGCGCAAGCCAATCATTCCTGGAGACAAGTGCAACGCTTCACTCAAAACGGCGGAGGTAATTTTTGGAGGATATACGAGTCAATTGCAAAAAAACTGTACATAATTATATGAAGGGTCCACGGAAAAAACATGTCCAGTGCCTAAAAAAATCAGGGCAAATTCACATCTCATTCTGTTAAAAGTGAGGTGGTTTTTCCTTCTGTAATTAGAATTGATTAGACATGTTCTTTCTTCCGTGGACCCTTGATATAGTTAAGGGCCTTTAATGAAAACAAAACGTAACGTCATATTTTTTATGCCAAGAAATAAAATGTGTGACAACTTTTGGCAGTGGAAAAGGCGAAAAATTCTAATTTTCAACAAGCGATCAACAACACTTGCCTACAATTTGTATATATAACGCCTTTTTCTGCTGCCAAAATTAGTTTTTTAACAGAATAGACACTATAATTAGTATGACTAACTTTCGTAACAGCACTGACGTGATCGTGATTTTTGTTTTGACAAGTAACGCCTTAACTATGTAGATTCAGTTCTTACCTACAGAAAGCTTTCACGAATAAAGATCGTTTCATTGTAAAAGATACGTGGCGTTGTTCCGCGCGTCATTGTCAGTGTACCCGTCTAAAGGAGTTAAAATTATATTAGTATCTTTGCAAGTACATTTATTAACCAGTAACTCATCCAGAAATATAACTTACAACGAAACACCGTGGTTGTACATCTACCTGCTTGCAGTAACTCGACCCATAATTAAAATGGTCGTCAAAGCCTCATTTCAGAATACAACCTTCCTCCAAATTAGTATTCGGCTCAGGTACACTCCTCTCTCTGTATCAGTCTGACCACCCGATTATATTAATCCTACGTGCCTTTTGTACAGTCGGCTCTCAAATCACTACGCCGAATTCATTTGCATGCCCACTTTTTGCTCACATGTATTCCGCAAATGACGTCCACAAATTTCGCGCAATTTTGACACCAAATGCCTCTCCAATTAACGGAACTACCCACGTTTGGTGGCAAAATAAGTTCAAATGGCCTGCCCTCTAATTTAGATTCATTCAAATTGATTTGAAAAGGAAAAAAGATTCACTATCGAACTGATTAAAAGTTCCCATTCATTCACGAGCTTTTGAAGCGAAAAGCCTTATTGCTTATTTTTTGCCCAATTTCTAAAGACTCTTGCGTCTCGAGTTTATTCAGTCGCCCTGGAGTTTATCGACAGGTCAAGAATACTGGTTATTATGAGAAAGTTGGAGTGCTGGGGCGGACAATGTGTATAAATAGGCAATAGAGATTGCGATCACGTAGACGTAACGAGGCGACTGAAGCTAGTATGAACGGCATCGATCGTCGTGACGGAATCTCGGAGCATTGGATAGTTAGCTCTAGCCAGTCAAGTCGAAGCGGGGAAAGTTAAAGATGAAAACTAGATGTTCAGAAGCTGATTGTAATGGCTTAAAATCTGGAGACGTATTGTTATTATACAAGTAGCATTTTATGACGTCTTAAATACGATTCAAGTGTAGGTTCGGCTTGTCAGTTTTTACAGTAAAAAAAAATTGTATCAGTATTGTATCAAAATTCATAAGAGCGGTGTTTCAGATGTAAATATATTATGTAATACCACAATACCTAACAGAAAACGTAGTAAATTACTATACGACTGCGGAAAAAATTAAGTCTAATTCCTTTTCGCATGTGTATCGTATGACGTTTTTCAGTAGATCCAGATGGCTTTTTTCTCTGAAATTTCGACCTGACAAAAAAGGAACCACTTCTTGCACAAGCGCGTCAAAAAAGCACTAAAACTATTTTAGAAGAGCTAGTAGATTTCTTATGTCTTGTCTGTGGTCACAATACACGGTAGAAGTTTACTTATTTATAGTCTATCCCTACTTCAGCAGCTAGTAACTCCAAATTCAAATGCCTGTAGCCGTACCATGAGTTTTCAAGTATCTGTTACGTTAAGAACTCGATACGTAAATCATTTCATCGCGCTCACATTTATTTATTGGAGCGAACGCGATGGCCTGCTTTTCATATCGAGTAAAACCTAACGTACAGCACCCGGCGATAAAGTTTGCACATCGGTCTCAAACTCAAACTAAAACTGTTTTATTTGCAAATATAGGTAGTACATAAGAGTGTGATGGTAATTCATTTATTTGTGTCACTATATTTAACCATTAGGCATGCAAAAACAAATTATTTAAATTATAAAATCAATTGAATAAGGAAATTATACAATTGATCAA
>JALPQI010011721.1:0-36425 GCA_025490895.1 Thaumatotibia leucotreta
GCTAAGTTAATTTGTATAATGCTGGATAGTATTTAACGAATACGAATAGGTACTGAAGCGTTTGCTTACTTTTACCTACCTACATACATTATCTATGTTCAGTAACATTTTTTCACGAAAGCGTGATGTGTAGAAGGTATATAAAGCCCAAATAGCCAGTACTTAAAGCCAAGAAGTTGTACAGATAAGTGTAGGGAATAAATAGTATCATTTAGAAAATATACGTGTAATTCAACCTTTCACGCTTTGTTTCGACGTAGGTATAATGGAATGGAAAAGTTCAGCTAAAGATCACCTACACAATAATATAATATTTAGTACAGTAACATATTTAGCTGTCCTGAAATAACTATGGCTTCACGATATTACATGTTTTTTATAGTTACAAAACTGGTTTCGAACAAATTGTGTACGATCGTAATTATATTCTTTTTTGTAATAAAGTGGTGATGCCAACCCGAAAGAATTACATTTACAACTATACAAAAATGACTATCAAACAAACCAATGACTAGATAGGTACTACTATTTCCGTTCTAGAATGGCTAGGGAATATAAACAAAGACGAATTGTGGTTCGTAGCTGTTTGTTTATTTAATTATTGTCTGTTGACCCGAGCTTGTTTGTGAAAACCACTTCGTCTAATATTTCGATGAACGTTTTAGTGACTCTCAATAATCTTAATAGCGCTTAGAATTTCACCTCTTTTATCATAATAACTTTGAATGCTAACGTGTATTGTGATTAATTGTTGAACTGAAATAAACACGGTGAGCTTCATGTGGACCACCTAATTAAAACGTGTCGTTAATACAAATGTTTGAAGAGGGATTGCTTTGTCTATATCCATTTCAACCTTTTTAAGGATCCCTTTAATTAATATACCAAATTATTATGCTCTATAATAATCAGAGATCGGATAAAAATGCGTCATTGTTCGCAATAATAAGGACATGACTCCAAAGTTGATTATATAATGAATCATTTAATCGATTTCAGAAAATTACCTATTTGACACCGGTAACTATGATAACCTTTGTAAATAATCACTACAAAGCTTCGAAAACAAATTTCAACAAAACATTCGTCTAATTATTTATTTAATCAACTTCTGAGTCTTGTCCGTATTATTGCGAACAATGGCGCACATTTGTCCGATCCCTGATAATAATGTAGTATCTTTGTTTTATAATTACTTTGGTTTTCATTTTGCCTGCGACCACGGATGTCATGTCTGAAACTCCAGGATAATATTAAACGTTTATTGTTCATTAAAACATGAATTATAATAATAATAAAGGTATGCAAATTTTACTAAGTAGGTACCTGCATCCAGAAAATTATATCCGGTTATCAAAAACTTGTGTTGTTTTATTTGGGTAAATTCGACAAAACACTATCATTACTTAAAGATTTTTTATTGGAATATAGTCATAAAACACTGGATTACTGCCAGCCCGACTGTAAGTTATTTATCTTTTGAAGTATGATTAGATTACTTTTTTCTTCTTAAATTTTGAAGTAAGGAAAAGTTTCTTTGCAATAAGATTGTGAGTTTGATTGACACTATCTATATGTATAGTTTAACATGTCAAAATAAGGACATTTGAAAATCTCACTTACGACCTCGTACATATATTTCAATTTTACCTTAGGTAAGTCTTATATAATGAAACCGGCAAAAGTTATTCAACATTAACTTCAAAGCATTGCAAAACTTTCTTAACAAATTTTACTCTTACAGGTTTAAAACATTACGTACCTAAATTATGTTAATGCGAATAATTAAATTGTAAATTGAGATAACCCCGTGAATTAGGGAAAGACACGTTGACAGCTTTAGGGGGAATAGATGGATTAAACAGCATCGGGATTAAGGGCGTGTGTTATATAATATATTAAAAAGGAATCTTTGAAATATTTTGAATGTCGCTGTTACCATTTTGACATAAATATTGCGGCATGTTACCTACATTAATCTATCTATTACAACCATGGCATCGAGGAGGTACTGTGATTGATTATACTACTGAAAAATAGTTTAAAATAATACCTTCTAATACATCAAATATAGGTATTAGGTATTTTTGACGCTAAAATCGGATTGGAAGCCTTGAAAATTTCAAAATATTTAGACAACGTTAAAAGATGCCCGTTGATAACAAGGGTTACCAGTTTGAATAACACTACGCCGGGTGATTTAAAACGGTGACAATTTGAGCCAAGTTTAAGCTAGGGGTCGCCTAAGCGACAGTGAGGTGAAAATTCTCCCGTTAGTGTATTAACCCTTACCAACAGATTTTCGTTTTGTCCATTTGCGTTCATTATTTCTTCTTTTATGCGGTTTAGCCGGTTTAGTTCCTAAGAAATCGGCGCGGTATTTACGCCTAATGGCCTGTCCTCGACATAGCTCTAAGGCAACCGGCGGCGAGCGAATTCATAAGTTGGAGCAAGAGGCTGATATCGGAACTCCCTCTCGCAGGTATAGTCTCCCGCCCCGCCGGTCGCCTTAGACCATTGTCGTGGCTAGACCATAAGGCGGTTGTATTCGGTCAGGGTGACCAGCGTGCTTAGACAAGTTGCCAATCGCTAACGCTTAATCGTCAATCGTAAACGAAAGGCAACTACCTGTCTTTGTTGCACTAATATGGAAGAGCGACAGAGAGGGAAAACTACGTTACGCTACTAAGCGCTAGCGATTGGCAACTTGGCTAAGCATCCTGGTACTCCAGATCGTCGTAATATAATATTATCTGAATACATGTAAATTCGGCTTCAGTGATGGAATTGTCAACTGATGGTTTCCTTGAAGCCCATTATTTGCATTTTTGCTTAACAATAATTTATAGGTATCGTGAACTACATAATAGTCATAGTAGTCATTTGACGGTTGGATTTTCACTTAAAACTACCTAATACTGTATAACTAGTATTTATTAGTTATTTATGTGGCTGGCGCATAATAAGAGGCATTAAACATGAGTGTGATTTTATGAAACGAGCCGTAGGCGAGTTTCATAATAAGATCACACGAGTGTTTAATGCCTAATTATGTACAGTCACATACATAACTTTATCTACATCCATATCATTAGTTTAGAATGACAATTTACCTTTATTTTCATTGATATCCACTAAGTAATTACCTCTAAATATAAAAATTCAAATCAGTTGAAATCACTCAAATTGAGTAAGGATATCCTACAATAAATATTTATTGAAAAAAAAAACAACAAAAAGAAGTTGACTTCATAATGTTAAAATTAATATCATGACGACGATACTTTAATGTCAACATTATGATGCACTGTACTCTGCATGTACTTTAATGTTAACATTATGATACAGCCACAGACACCGGTCTCTTAATATAGGTCATTACATTACCGCTTCTGAATACATAACAGGGAAATTATGATATTCCTGTAGATAAAATATTATTTTCTCAAACATGCAATGAAATGTTGTAGTTACGTGCCTGAAAAGTGGCCGGGAAGTACCTCGTTGCCGGCCTAGGCCGGCAAGTACCTCTTTTTTAATTTTCATTTGACATAGGGTTGTGACCTGGCATCTTGGCTTTTAGCCAATAATTATCTGTAAGTAATATTAGTATAAATAAAAAATATTGGAAAATTTTTGCAGTTATAATTAGGTATTTAAATTATATCATTTAAAATAAATGTACAATAACTACTCAAAATAATATTTAAACAGCAGTATTATACGGCGCGATCCGTCGGCCCCTATCACTGCATGCGATTAATTGGACCCAACCGACGGCGTCGTCTAATACCTACCGCTTTTTTAAATTAAAAATTTGCAACTTTCAAACAGGTCAATCTTAAAAAAAAATGAGGTGTCGGTGTCGTATTTGACTTTTGTTGTGTTTCAAAGTCTTAGTTATGTAATTGACTTATAATTTCTTAGAAGGAAGATACATTTTTTTGTTTCATTTCATTGCATGTTTGAGAAAAGCATTATACATACCTCGGCCATGAAGTGACGGGTTGCCGTCCGAATACTATCCGGCCTCGCTTCGCTCGGCCGTCTACATATATTCGGCCGGCAACCAGTCACTTCCCGGCCTCGGTAGTAATGTACTATTTTAGCTATTCTGTGATTAAAATTCAAGACGTTTTTGAACAAAACAATGAATTACAAGTCTTCAGCATCCCAAATCAATTTAGCGTTCCTTTTATAGTCGAAAGTTCTTTAGTTATTGATATCTACAATAATTAATACAAACATCAGTTGATATAGTTAGCTAAATAAAAGTCTACCGCTGGAATTCATTTATGATCCAATTTGAATTTTACGACGGTTTGGTCTTTACAATAGATGTCTGTGAAATGAAGTCGATCCCATTCTATTGTCGTCGAGTACAATAAGTCTTATTTCTAATAATTCAAAGTCATTTTAATTATTTTAAACACATGCCACTTTTAGTCCTGAAATATTTAGATATTGGTTATGAAAATTAAAATATGAATGTATTTTGTTATTAATTGCATTTTAATTATCATGAGACATATTCAACATTAAATAGTATATTGTGCATCAAGGGAGGTAAGTACGAAATTACTAACGAGAGTGTTAGAAGCCCGACGCCGCTAGGCGGAGGGCTTTTATGACTCGAGTTAGTATTCCGCTTACCGACCGTGATGCATACAATGTTTTTCATCACACTTGCTAACAAAAAAAATTGTTTTAAGACATAATATTATTAAATGACGTACTGACATTTCTATTACTCCCTAGGGAATTTCACTTTTCTATTACTCCCGCTACGCGCGCAAGTAATGGCGCGCTTAGGCAGCAAGTGTGATGAAAATGTAATTAAACGGTTAAACTCATGTATATTTAGTCACTACACGCGACATAATTTTGGAGAGCCTAGGTCTCCATTATCAAGTTCGCACATTAAAGTAACGGCTGCGGGATACGAACATTTTGTTATTATTTTTATGTAAATAGTCGTTCCGTAGAGACATAAATCAGCTTTCTCAATTTTGAGGAAAGTATCTAAACCCTATTATCCTTTTAAGTGCTCGACGGTCATCTTTCACCGAATATTGGGATTAAAGTCGCGAAACGCATAATAAGTAAGCCATTATTTTCACCTCGTAAGTCTCCTTGAGAAGATTAATACACCAAGTGCTGGCTCCTACAATTTCGAGTCGCAGGTGTATAAAACACGGTCGGAATGTACGCGCGCCTGTTAAATACGAGTATGAACATGTGCTGAAACAATTTGTTTTATTTTTAACTGACGCCTTAGTAAAAGTTTTTCAATGTCGTTGGTTGATAGATGTCTTAATAACTATGCATATTGACAGCTAGGTACAGAATCCAATTCACACTTACAATTGTGACCAACATAATATTTGTATAGGTCTATATCGGGTGGCATAATGTTTTTATTTCGAAAAATTTGTCGCATAACAACTTTACGCCGAAAAATTAATGGCATAAACATTGTTGCGCATATTTTTGTTATGCCGAAACTGTTTATCCTAACTTGGTTGTTCCTAAATATTGTTTGTCCTAATGATTTTCGTGTCTAATGTATATGTATCGATAAATTATTGTGCATAATGGTGATGTTCCCACTATTTAATGTACTAAAAGTGATTACCTACCTTTAACTAACTTTAAAAATATTTTTTTATTCCTTATACTTAACTATTACTAAATAATTCGCCCTGTTGTCCAAAGAATTTAAGTGAGCAATTTTGACCTGGGAACCGGTCGACAAAGCCCCGCTGCGCGGGGCTTCTATTTCCGCTCTAAGGGACAAAAGGTACCTAACGAACCTATCCAGGTTAAGGTAGGGGAGGTTCAGATTATTTATTTATTAATGCGGGGGGCTTCGCCCCCCGAGCCCCCCGGTGGGGGCTTCGCCCCCCGCCCCCCCTTTTTTGGTTTTGTAAGTATGAGGATGTGTAAACAATTATTGATTAAAAATACTTAAGTATTTAAATACTACGCCATTCACTCCGCCCTAGCTTCGAAACCTAACCAATCCACGTCGGTTTTACCCTGGTTTATTACTTGAACATTTTTTTTAACCATTCACCCTGTTGTTCAAATGTTTTGCATGTTGTTATTAAAAAATTTTTGAATGAAATTTCGTACATGATAAAAGTAGGCGCAGTGAAAATTATTATTGACAGTTCGAGTAGTAAGCAAAACAATATTTATTACAATGAACATTAGGATTATTATGCTTTAGGTCATTTGACGTTCGAGTAATCAATATTAGAATAAATATGGTGTAGGTATTTTAAACGTGTATGCACAAAATTAAGTATGCTAAACAAGTAGTATGCCATGTAACATTATGCCAAACATTCTCGGCCAAAAAATTTTAGAACAATCGACGTTATGCGACACGACAGGCACCCTATTTGTATATACAAATAAATTTATAAATTGAACTAGATTGCCATGGGAAATAACTAACTACTGTTACATAAGACATTTATTTCCATATTATTTACACAAAAATGTTATTGGTCTCTGCACTCGGCACAGCCGGTATCGCAGAAAACCGTTAAAACGATAGTGTAGAAGTATAAACTTGTGTATGTACAGTCAAGGGCATTAATATATATACACTTCTCCATACTGATCTCTTACAAATGTGTCTATATATTAATGCACTCGACTGTACGAGTGTGTGTGTATATGAGTGTGTTGTGTGTGTGTCGTGTTGTTATGTGTGGCTACCTCACTATTTTTATAATGTGTTCTATATCATTAAAGTTAAAACTTTTGAGTAACAATTGAACCTTAATTTTGATTTCTCTGGCCGATAAGTCTTGAACGGGGATTTTTGAGCAAATTTTATTATAAATAAAAAGATGAAGAATTGTGCAGAATTTTGTGCGAATTTGTTGCGGGAGTAGGTAAAGTACTCTAAAGTTGCGTTTGTGTGATAGCTCAGTGAAATCTAGGGAGTTTAGAGCTTGTCGATGATATTTTAATACTACTTATAATATAAAACTCCCACGGATATTAAGAACATCCATCTCTTTCTAGACCAATGTATCAATTACACGCAAAGCCAGTTTTGTGAGAACTTATAATTAAGTTATAAATTAATAAACAACTAAGTTTTATGCCCACTTTATAAACTTATTGTTAAACTTATTTAAATATTGATCAAACGGGTTACTCACGTAATTTTAGTCGATAATTGCTCGACGTGTACACGTCGGGCTTTGGTCGCGGGTACTCCATGATGAGGATATCCTCTAAATGGATCGAAACATGTCAAGCGATTATCGACTAAAATTACGTGAGTAACCCGTTTAATCAATATTTAAATATGTTTGAGTCTCACGTTAGTTATAATTCCTTTATTGTTAAACTGTTCCACCAATTATTATTTTCTGATAGGTCGAGTAGTTATGAGTTATGAATGAGCACCTTTAATAGGCCTTCTATTACACGATCGGGTCTAAACGCTTTCCCGAAGGTGCTCCGGACGAGGACCCTCTTAATGGGTCGAAACATGTCGAGCAATCATGAAATTAAATGACGTCAGTAACCCGGTTTAAAAATATTTAACCATACAATTATTTACATGCATATAGTATAAAAGATAGGAAAACTGTTCTGTGATATTTAATAGAATATACTAATACTAATAATCTACAGCAGCTGCTGATGAATTTATGATTACTAAATAAGTATCTAAAGGATAACTAACGGAGTATACTCCATTTTAAATACCACGGCCCAATGCCACATAAAACTTTGCAGTGGCATCGGGCCATGGTATTTGAAATGGAGTATACTGAACTCGATCCATTCTTCGCAAAAAATGTATCCGCCTTCAATTATGTCTCCTACGGGATTTGGCGGATGTTCAAATTTCCTGAGCAAAGCTGGATCCCGGTACCATCAAAAATGTATGAGGATTTGTTGACGGAGTGCCGGATGATGGTTGTTTTAAAGAATATAATATATTTAATATTAACAGCACTTGACGACAAGGGAGGTTGTTCAAAAATGATGAGCTATCTACATGTACAATCGACGTTAAAATACTCCATAGCGGCCAACGTGGCTAAATAATTCAACAATTCACTAAGCCACCTTTCTTTTATATTATTGTTAACTATAGTGTCGTTTCTTAGCTTCAGCATCCATTATACAAGCTATAATTTAGAATACCGCAGGATAAGGTCGATGTGTGTAAGTTAATCCCATGTTTTTCTTTCTGTCAGTCCATGATAGAATAAAAGATAAGCTACTCGTGATGTGTAAATAATTAGTACAAGAAATAATTGAATAGAATAGCAATACCTACCCCATGAAGCCAACTAAATGTTTCCTCTCACGCTTACACACACACCGGCCTAATATGTAAGGGCATATTGTGATAAGTCATTCTGAACCTTATTTACTAGTATATAGTCAACATAATAGCCTAGCCTACCGTAGCTATTAATGTTAAATAGAATTATCTAGTCACTGGGCACAACAGGGCTTTACATATGATATTTATGTCAATAAGATGTTGGGAATCATTTCAGTTTCGGAAGACGATACTTATGTTACTAGGTATGAATAAGCAATGGAAAATACATTCTTGAAACTTACTTAATTTTCAGTACAAATATCGTCCAATATATATTTCATCAAGGAGCTATAACCGTGTCAGAGGAAAGATGAGTTAGATAAGTCAACTTCAACGCCAGCCCGGCAAGTGAATTAATAACTAGACTCGGGACTTCAATTCTTGATATCTTTAGTATCTTTGCTAAGGTTTCTCATATTACCATTTCCGTCACGTACAATCGCCAGTAAAATATTACGTTTTCTTAAAAAATGTGCAAGTAAAGCATTAGGAAGGCTTCAGCGGCGTTAGAGTAAGAGGATTAGAGTGCCTAGCGAGGGGTGCCAGAATGACTTGATTTGGGCTCTTGTGGGCTTTCTTTGTCCCCGTACGGTGGTAGGAAAAGTTGTAAGACGACGTATGGGATTCTCAAAAAGCAAGTCACGGGATGAATATGAATGTTTGTGTGTAAAGATAGCGTTTTAGGAACCATGTGATACTTTGTATTGTTGAACGCAACCAAACATAATGCCGCTGATTTTTGAGAACATTCAGGAAGATTTTGATTTTCAGTCAAGTATTTGAACAATATTCCTTTTTTGTGATAGATGCTAGTGGTTTCGTTTTAATTCTGATATAGACTCTCAGTGGCGTGGGCCGCACAAAATAGGCAATTGTTTTACTTTGTTATCGATTATTGTTTTATTTGTAATTTTATTGTATTTTTACTTCTCGTAATTACTAGCTCTTTTTATCCCTGTAGGAAAGAAAAGTGCCCCAAATTATCCATAGGTACCTATTTTTTTAGTTTATCTCTATGTTACTATAATACAAAGTAAATGAAAACTCGAAACTTCTTGAATAAAAAACCTGACATATTTTTCTTCTCTTGCAGAGATTAAAAGATGAAATAAAACTATGAAAACGGATAAACTCGCGTATATTAATTAACTTTAACTTCACCCCGACGTTACGAATACTTTACAGGGTACGTGGTCTGCGGGCGACTGACAATGGAGGAAATTTGATAGATCTACCTCCATCAAAATCAAATTTAGTATGTACATCCACCCTTAAAATTTACTGTCTGAGGTTAAGTATATTTTTCTTTGTGGGTAGTTTTGTACTATCTTTCTTATTTTGATGGAGGTAGATCAATCAAATTTCCTCCATTGTCAGTCGCCCGCAGATCACGAGCCCTGTAAAGTGTTCGAAACGTCAGGGTGAAGTTAAAGTTAATTAATATAGGCGAGTTTATCCGTTTTCATAATTTATTTAATGTAAATCATATGTGATCCTCCCGGTAACCGAAGAAGACATTAAAAGATGTTGTAATTCGGAATAGAAAAAAAATGTCGAAATCGATAACAGAATGTGTAAATATTTATTTAAAATTAAAATATAACATAAAGTTTTTCATATACGTCGCACCTTTTCCATATATGGCAGCTCCTTCAATCAGACCCATAAAACTTGAGGATATTTTATTATTATAATGCCAACTGGTTACCCAAGTCATGAAATATTACCCGACTCAATATTGCTTACTCAACATTTTCAAAAGTAATAGAAGAATATTGATAGGAATGCATCTCCGTACTAGCAATGCTGCAGCACATGCTGAGGCAGCGCGTTTTCGTTACGATTTCATGATGATTTATGAGTAAGTTATAATTGAAGATCAAACGAGCTTCGCAAGCGAAGTTCGATCGATATTATATGAGTACGCTTCATTCGAAGATATAATTATACAACAATGTAGTACTTTTATTCTACTGGCAACTTCGCACACTATTTGAAAGACACTGATTTGACCGGTTCTTGATAAACCCCACCAGTGGCGCCCTCCTTCTTACTCCGGAGCGCGCGCCAGTTAATATCGTCATTCTTTTTAGAGATACAAAACTTTCATACTGGGGTAGGGTGGGTGGGAACTTATATCTTCGAATGAAGCGTACTCATATAATATCGATCGAACTTCGCTTGCGAAGCTCGTTTGATCTTCAATTATATTTCGTCGCTTCATTCTTAGATATAATTATACAACAATGTAGATGTTTAGAGTTGAAAGTTTTGTTATTATTGTAGATAAAATGTCCACAATACTATGTATTTCATAAATAAATGACATATGTAAGTAATGAGATTCATTTATTATTTTATCATCCTTAATAATTAATCAACAAAAATGAAATTAATCACTGTTAGGCAAACAGACTGATCTTGCAAAGATCCCGTCGTCCGTGAGATGGCGACGATAAAATTTAACAAATGTCTGTGACCTGCTAGTCCACCCGGCTGTCTTACGGATGGAGTCGATTGAAACGCCGGAGGCATGTGCAGCCGACGTGGCCGCGTGACGCGTGCTGTGCGCGCCGAACACTGACACGTCTACTCCTGCCTCTCTTAAAACTTGCTTGATCCAACGACTGATGGATTGTGAAGAGGCAGGTTTGTGTGGCCGTTTGATAGTTAACAAAAGACTTTGTGAATTATTTCTGATATCTCTAGTTTTCTCGATGTAATCTTGGATGACTGTAGCCGGGCAGACGTTGCGGTTTTCATTAAAGTAAGGTAAAACTAGAATAGGCTGTTCTCTACCAGCCGCAGATGTTTTGATAATATCTGAGATAGCAATCTTAACTCCACTGGGGCCGATTTTTATATTATTAAGTTTAATGAGTGAGAAAGTCTGCACTCTGTGGGCTGTACATAGCGCTAATAAGACCACCGCTTTCTTGGTGATTCTCTCTAATGAGAGATTAGTGTTAGGGTACCACTCAGATATGTAATCTAGTACAATTTGAGGGTCCCAGGTTTCACAATACTTAAGGGCGGTAGGTCTTGACTTAAATGCGCCTCTTAGAAGCCTCTTGGTTTGGTCATTGACACAAATACTACTACCTAAAAGCAAGGAAAGTGCAGACCTATGGGAATTTAACGAACCGTATGAATCTCCTATACGGAATCTCTCTGATAGAAATGATAAAACGTCAGAGACCGAGCCGTTCAGGGGGTTAAGAGTGCTATCTGTACAAAACTTCCACCATAACTTATATGTCACATTATATTGTGACAGAGTGGTTTTTGCTAGTGATGCCAGCATAATATTTAGGGCGACTGGTGGAGTCCCGCGTCTGATAAACGCGAGCCGGAGAGCGTCGCCGCAGCCAGGGTAAACGCCTGTTGACCCCTATAATAAAGATATTGAACATCATTATCGGGATCAAGAAAGATAATTTCCGAGTTTACTAGACGACTTAATAGCGGAAACCATGGCTGCGACGGCCAGTAAGGAAATATAAATATACCCTCTGCTTTATCGGTGATTATTTTACGTAAACACCTCAGGATCAGAGGAAAAGGTGGAAATGCGTAAAAAAACCAGGAAGACCAACATAGCGTAAAGGCATCTACCGTTAAAGCATCGGGATCTTGTTTCCATGAAACATAATTTAAACATTTAGCATTGGTGCGAGAAGCGAAGAGATCAATATCGGGTTCACCAAATTTGAGAGAGATTTTTTGAAACCCTCTATTCGATATTTCCCATTTGATGTCGGGGTTTATTCTTCTGGACTCTTCGTCTGCTTCTTTGTTCTCTTTTGTACTAATATATGAGGCAAAAAGCCAGATGTTACGCTTCTCACACCACTGCCATATGTTCCTAGTGATATCGTTTAAATGGGGGAATTGTATTCCACCCATTCTATTGATATAACTTACGGCTGTCGTATTATCTATACGCAACAAAATAGCACACTCTCGTTTATCTCGAGCAAAGCATTTTAAGCCTAAAAAGACTGCGAGCAATTCTAAATAGTTAATATGGAATATTGTTTCCTCTACTTTCCATCCTCCGTGTACACGTTGATTTTCGCAAAATGCCCCCCATCCAGTACGGCTAGCGTCAGTAAATATCTCAAGATCGAAACTTAATTCTCCGATTGGTTTACATGTAGTTTCGATAGTGTTGAGCCACCAATCTAAGTCACATACAATTTCAGGATTCAAAGTCATGCTAGCGTTATATGACAAATGTTCTTGTAATGCCAAGAACTTTAGTCGTTCTAATCGCTTGGTGTACATCCAGCCGTACTGTATGGCTGGGCAAGCGGCAGTCAAAGTTCCGAGAAATTGAGCTAAGTCACGTATTTTGCAATTTTTTAACAATTTAAATTTGTTTGTTAAGTTTGCTATAGTGTTGCGTTTTTCCCTTGGAATAGATAATGTCATTGCCGTGGAGTTAAAAATAAACCCTAAAAACCTACAACATTGTTGTGGTTCAATTGAACTTTTGTCATAATTAATTATGAAGCCTAGGCATTCAAGTAGGCGCATGGTTTCAGTAACATTACGAAGGCATTCATCGTAATTATGTCCTATGCACAAAATGTCGTCTAAATAAACGACATTTAAAAATCCCTTATGACGTAGATGGGATACGGCTTCCTTTATGATTTTTGTGAAAGTTCTAGGCGCGATAGATAAACCATAAGGCAAAGCATTGAACTCGTATAAAATACCTTCAGTTGAATCACCATCATTAAAAATAAACCGTAGGTATTTTCGGTATGAAGGTTTAATTGGTACAAGCAAGTAAGATTCCTTTAGGTCGATTGTAGCCATGAATCCGTCTTTCGGAATTAACTTTATGGCTGTCCGGTAATCTTCCATCTTAAAATGTGTTTTTATAACAAATTTATTGAATGGTTTAAGATTTAGAATAAATCTCTTACCACCGTTGGATTTCGGGGCCAAAAATATTTTCGATAAATATTGATCTGGTACAGGTTCACATTTATCTATCGCGCCCAATGCTAGTAAATTTTTTACAGCCAGTTTCATATCTTCTAATTCATGTTGTGAAAATGAATTTGTAGGTGCAATACATTGTTTAACATTATTATTACGTAAAGGGATCGGAAAACCTTCTCGAATCCATTTCAATACTACAGTATTTTTCGTAATTAATGTCCAACATTCATAGAATGCTTGTAATCTGCCGGCATGAACAATGTGTACCTCATTTATTGATGAGTTGCAGCACGTGGTCTGCCGCCGGCCGCCGGCTGAGTTTTGTTGGCGGTCCACGTGGTCGTGGACGCTGGCTTGCGGGGCGTCGTCCCGCTGTTGTTGTTGTACTTGTACGTCGTCCCGCGCCCCCCCCTTCTCGAAAACTGATAGCGAGAGGCGCTCGCCCAGTTTCCCTGGAAGCGCGGTCGAGAGGTCGACGGCTGGGGCTGATTAGATCCACTTGCAGTGGCCTTTTGAGGTGCTGGAGATTTTTTGATCTGGAGACCTTGTCTCTCGATGGTCTTGGATGCCTTTATTTTTTCGGAGAGTTTTTCGCCGAAAAGAGTTTCATCCCTCTTTACATCACGTACCACATGCAAGAAGGCTTTGTCTAAGCCGGGGGTTATGAGTTTCACTCTCGCTTGCGTCTCATTGAAATGTAGATCAGATAAAATTCTGCAGCCATCTGAGATAGATTTTATGGCTTGGATCTTATTCTGCTTGTCATCGTTAGTGAGAAGTAAAGATAATCCTTTACCCACTGCTGATATTCCCAGTCCAAGTTGGTTCTGATTCATTTCAATTTTCTTGTCTCGGGCCCTAGCTATGTCCGAAATTGCCGCTGAAATTTCAGCATTCAAACTAGGGGCTCGCAGGAACTTACAGTTCTCTGGAATTGTGTGTTCCTTCACAAGGGCTTCCTTTTTATCTTTAGGTATACCCTTAGATAGTAAGGGCAACCAACGCTGAGCCAGGTCCTGATGAATTTTATCACCGTATGTAGGTACGTCATCTGCCGAATCGCCTAACGCCGCCAATAGCTCTGCGTCTAGTAAAGCAGGAGCTTCCTCGAGTGGGGCTTCTGTCTGTTGAGGCGTAACATCCAATTGTTGACCTTCAGGGCAATCATCCAGATCATCCACGATGTTCATTTGCTCATTATCTAAAACATTTACGAATGATTAGTATCATTTTTTTTTTTTTTTGAGGGTACATGAACAAAAAAGTTGTCAGCGCGTGCTTACAGCCGAAACTGATAAAACAAACGAAATCTAATGTGAATATTACGTGTCTACAAGTTTCGGTTAACATTACGGTTAAAGAACAAAAACTATTGTTTTGTCTTACGGGCACCTCTTTGGATACACAATACCGTCGTGTTGTCTCGCGGACAACCCCCTGGATATACATAATTATCGTGTTGGCTCACGGACAACCCTTGGATATATTGTACCATCGTGTTGTCTCACGGACAACCCCCTGGATATATTGTACCATCGTGTTGTCTCACGGACAACCCCTTGGATATTCATAATTATCGTGTTGTTTCACTGACAACCTCTAGATATATTGAACCATCGTGTTGTCTCACGGACAACCCCCTGGTAAATAATTGCTATCGTGTTGACTCACGGTCAACCCCCAAGCTTTAAACAGCTAATAGTTAGCAGCCGTGTATACATATACCTATAGTAAAACTGAATTTATTTACCTGATTGATCCGATTCCTCCGAATCAGAATATATAATTACACGTCGCCTTTTCCTTGGAGGTTCTAGTTCCTCAGAACCTCTTCGCGACATTTTAATTTTCTTCGTAAATATAAATTATATTTGAAGAACGAGTGCGTTCGTTGCCGCGCACAATAAAAGAATGACGATATTAACTGGAGCGCGCTCCGGAGTAAGAAGGAGGGCGCCACTGGTGGGGTTTATCAAGAACCGGTCAAATCAGTGTCTTTCAAATAGTGTGCGAAGTTGCCAGTAGAATAAAAGTACTACATTGTTGTATAATTATATCTAAGAATGAAGCGACGAAATATAATAGTAATTTATCTACGCACATATCATTGGTGCTCTAAAATGCGTTTAAAAATCATAAGAAATGACCAGCATCATTACAGTCAGTTTAGCTATGGGAACTTTTTTATCTGTCGTACGTAAAATTAGTAAAGAAAAATTTACATATTTCTGTAAGGAATAGTAGTTTATACAACAGTACGTAATGAGGGGCATTACAACTCGAGTGTTGGTTTACGAAACGAACCGAAGGTGAGTATTAGACTATTCAGGTCGAACCGGAAAGATAAAATAAAAATAAAAGAAATCCTGCTAGTTATGTAGGTATGCAACTCGTGATATCGCATTATGAAACTCGAGTATCGTTACATAAAACAACACTTACGTTATTGCCTCACATTATGTATCAGCCTCACAAATAATGAGCATAGTTACATACCACGTTCAACGTATAAACAAACAGCCCAGTTGCACAGCCGAAACTAGTCGCCAGTCTACCATTATTAATTAAAAGTAATATAAAAAAATGTCTGTAGTATCACGTTTCACATTAAGCACTAAAATGTTACCTTCCTTTTATTTAAACTCCATTAATAGTGCCATCCATCATTCAAAAAGGTATCACAGTCCATTAACAGCTATATTAGGGAAATTATAGCATTGCCGTACCCATTTCCATTACACACGGCTACCGTTCAGGTTGAGTTTTTGAGGTAATTGTCTGCCCTAACTGGTTAACAAAGGGTCACTTCGTTTGCTTACCGTGAAAGTTAAGGTAAAGCTATTCAATCTTATTTTATTTTGGCTTTATGCGCTGATGTTTTACGATGAATATTATATGATGTCGTAGGCAGACCACGGGTGTAACGTCATGCCCGAAACGTCAGGATATAATTAAACGTAAGTTTACGCGATTAAAACCCGTTTGTCCTTAAAATATGAGTGTTATTCTACTTTCACGATTATAGTTTAAATCAATATATATTATGTGTTATATTCTACACTATTCTCCGTTACGAGAGTGGCCCATATTATATTCACATACTGTTATGATATTCAAACAATCACTAAGCATTTTAATTAGAAACTTTATGATTTTTTTTTAAATTATACTATAGATCTTCTTTAGTTTTTTACTAGCACAAAATTTATTTCTAACCATAAAGTTAAGATTAGTAACGATTTTCTCTTAAAAAAACACCTGTGAAACGAAATAGAATTTCGTTTATTTACTCGATCAATGTATTTTATTAGACATTGTTGATTCAAGAAGGATGAGCAAATAAATTGGAAACATTTTAAGGGTTAAGTGGCCACTTTGATCAGCGATATTACCATTACAAAGTGAAATAGACGATTTCATGTTTTGAAATACTGTACCTAGATATTTATAAAGAAATAAGCAGCTTGAAAATCAGCCTAGCCTAGCAAGCCACGATATACCTATATCATGTTTAAATACATATTTAATTTTCATGAAGTGGAGAGAATGTTTTGTGAAAACATTTTAATTTCTCAGATTATTATGATTCTTATAAAGCTGTTAAATAACAATAAAATGCTTCTTTCAGCGCAGCTTTTGAACTAAAAAGAGGTGTTCATGTTATCGCGGCCAGAATTTACATAACAAGAGACCTGGATTTACTATGGGTTTCCCCATCGTTTTACTTCGACGAATGCCCATTTGTTAGTTCCCAAACTCCTATTGTTACAGTTCCTCTCCGATAAAGTGCTTGAAAGTTCCTTAGAAAGTCAACGGAGGACCAAACTTTAATGTGTACTTGATTCTAAAGAGATTTGTTTCTGCCTTAAGGTGCGTTCAAACTAAAAGAGCATTCGCTGTTCTAACCTCCCACTCTACGAAATTCGATCGGTACACAAAACGTGATTGGTTGATTTCGTAGAACGGGCGCTAGAACAGCGAATGCTTTTTTGGTTTAAACGCACCTTAAGGCCACGGCTTGTAGAATCTACAATGTAGACTATGTAGTAAAACTATTGCATTATCTAAATGTATCGTAGGTACTCTTAAATTGTAGAACAATAGCAAATAAAACTCAGACTCCGTTATCTAGTTAGTAGTGACCCTGCTTCATCATCATCATCAGCCTATGATAGTCCACTGCTGGACGTAAGCCTCTCCTATTAACTATGCGTATAGACTTCTGCGTCTATACTATAGACGCAGACGCATTAGGAGGTAAATGCCCATAATCACCACGCTGGGCAAGCGGATTGGTGATCGCAGTAATGTGTCCACTATGATGACGCTACTGCCCATCATCAATTTTTTGTCAGATAATGGTCAGTGAGACTTCAATCCCTTAGTCGACTTTTACAACACCCGCAGGAGGAATAGGGGTGCTGACAAATGTATTCTTACTGCCGTCACCACACGGCCAACCCTGCTTACGAAGCTAGATGTTTCAAGTTCCAATCCGGGCGACGGCATTTATTAGTAATTGTTTCTTGGTAGTAACCAAGAATGTATGGTTGTTTTCTACGTAACTATTTTAGTACTAAAATACCTATAGCCTCGTCCTGCCCAATGCGATTTATAAAGGACATATTCGAATATATAGAACAAATGAAAAACGACTATAATTTTAAAACTCATTAGGTTTAAATTTCAATAGCTCAAACCTAGTATGACGGGCAGGACGAGGATATGTGATATACTTGTAAAACGAGCCATTAATTATTGAACTTACAGTTTGAGTAAGATTTTATCACGATATTTATTTATTTATTAGTATGAACAGAGTGGGTAAAAGTTAAAAATAGTAGAATTTGTTGATGTATCTTACATTTGTAATATTTAGGTAATATTTATTACATACTAGCAATATGATATAGGTCATTTCAACAGTTTTAATGTAAACACACGGGGATTTCGAAATTACTCATATAATTACCCTTTTGTAACTGAAAGCAAATCTAAAATGTTTCTTCAGTAAAATTAGCCAAATTATTTCTTTGGGTCTTTTCTGTTGTACGTTTCGACATAAACATAAACACAGTCACTTCTATATTATTCCTGTCGTCTTTTTCTGCAATTTCAGTAAAAATAATAATAACACGAAATACCTACTGATTACTCGTATTACTTTATGTTTGATGCGTATGTAATTTAAATAATTCATATACTTGCGATTGTGAATAGGTGCAAAATTTAAATGATAAGAATCCTGGTTCCGTCGCCAAATCATTCAAGATGCTTATAGAATCATCATCATCATCATCATATTCAGCCGTTATTCGCCCACTGCTGAGCATAGGCCTCTCTTCTTGTGCGCCACTCGATGGGTGGACGATATTCGGAAGAATACGGGTCACTTTTGGATGAGGTTAGCTTAGGACCGGGACCAGTGGCGTACAAGAAGAGAGGCCTATGATTATAGCATACTTACTCGATATTTCTACTTATTTGTCATTTTAAGTAGGTAATAAATATCTTAAAATCGATAATGTTTACTGTAAATTACAAGGGATTCTGAGCCTTGTAAATATTATTGTATTAATATATTGTATTGAATAAAATTAAATAAAAATAAGCTTCAAAGTTGAAAGTTTAGGGTATCAGCATAATTGACTTAGTATATTGTGGGCCTTAGTAGATTACCACAGAGTGGCAGCCCAACATCTCGAGGCGGAGAGCCGGAAGACCCCGTCGGCGATGGCGAGATGACCTTGACTCGTTTCTGAAGGGTTGGTCAGACACTGCACAAAATCATGAAAAGTGGAAAAAATGGGGGGAGGTCTTTGCTCAGAAGGGGGACAATACAGGCTCCTAATAAATAAATAACATTTATTTATAATAAATAAATAAATGTTGTGTTATTATTATTAATAGGACAAAGTACCTATAAACAATATCAATATATTAAACTAAGTACTGTTTTTCTATTGATGGAACATACTTCTGTAAATGTATTAAAACGTTACATAATATATTACGAGTATGTAACTTATTTTACCTTTTGCGCGTAATGTGCTTGAAGTATTAATTATTCAAAACGAAATAACAAGCTAATTAAGAAAATGGTCACTAATTTTAATTTTCGTCTTTAATTCTCTTTATTCTTCATCACGAAGTAATTGTAACTAAAATTACTGTTATTACAGTTTCTAATGCAAAATTAATGGTAGTGAAAATTGCTTTCTTTCATTCTAGTAGGTAGTACTTAAAAAAATGTTATTGAATTTATACGAGCCCCGATGCAGTGGAGTTCGTCTAGTTCGAAACAATTTTAACAAATTTTTGAATATTTTAAAAATGATCACATTATGCTAATGATAAATTGTATGAACGTTAGTCATGGTTAATGTACTACATTTCAAGAGACACAACAATCTGAAGTACGCTTTTGTTGTTTTATAAATCGATTTTAACAAACCAGTGTCTAAATTATATTTTCGTTCACCACCGTAATTCCGCGCTTATAAGCTTGAAGCAAAATTCGCAGTGCATCAGTTGTACCATGTCGTCTTTAATATTAATGGCGTTCTTTACATTCATTAATTATTTACAAAATTAAAAATTGTGGAAAAAATTAAAAAAATAACTCTCGTAAAATAGTTTTTTTTTATTCTGATTTATTAAGTCTAAATATTTTATGCTCAAAGAAACTACTTTAGTACTACTATTGAATAGTGAAGGTTTTGTCTCTAAACCTTTTCCCCCGGATGAACGGGATAATCTCGAAAAACTGTCTAACTGGACGAGAACATATGCATCGGGGCTCTGTACCTACTTGAGAGTTTCAGTAGCCTATACTGTGGGGACCATTCTTACGTAGCTGAAGGTCCCAGATTTGAGAGATCCTGATACCTATTTTATCATGGTGAAAGAGAACCCACGTAATCAGCTTTCGCGGCTGGTACCTAAGCCACTTGGCCACTCGGTCGTCTCGGTAAATTCGGTTCGATTAGGTATATTTCTTACATTTACTAATTTGCCAGAATATACAGGTTGACTTCTGGGTCGTGAATCGTGAAGCAACTAGGTACTGTCACGCTGAGAAACTTTCACTATGGAGAAATCATAGAAATCGCGATGAAATCCTAATAATGTGTTCATTGAGCCTCAATTTCATAGTTGATTATCATGAAATAAAACTATGAAAACGGATAACCTCGCGTATTTTAACTTCATTCCGACGTTTCAAACACTTTACAGGGTTCGTGGTCTGCGGGCCACGCACGCAGGCTGTAAATTGTTCGAAACGTCGGAATGAAGTTAAAGTTACTTAATATACGCGAGTTTATCCGTTTTCATAGTTTTTTTCATGTACAATCCTCGTGGTAGCCGAAGAAAACATTATAGTTAATTATGAATTAACTCAATTACAGTTCAATATATTAATAGTTTTTTTTTGCAATTTCTTGGTTGTCTTCATAATGAAAGTTGCTCAGACCAAAGCAAGTTGGCAAGTGTTAGAGAATCAATCTTTGAAACTCCGCCCATACCTTTCACTTGTAGAAGACATCAGATTGTTATAACTAGGCTAAGAATAGGATACACAAACCTAACCCATTGCCACCTTATTACCGAGAATGATAAAAACAAATGTGATAAATGCGTTTTGGAGTTAACTGTTAACCATATTTTGATTGAGTGTTTAGCATATAAAAACGAAAAAGAAATATGTAAGCTGCCTAAGATTGTTTGAATGAATGATATTTACATGTAACTACTTAGATTTATGAAATTAATTGATGTATATAAAAAGACTTAATTTCATCCGTGGTCGCTAATGACCTTGTTATTAAAAAGCGACCTTAAATAAATAAAGAAAAAAAAAGAAAAAAAGCTGCTCGGCACGACGGTCCCTGCTACTCCGTGCACACTTGCTGGTGCAAGTCGTGTACGACCCAGATGTCACCCAGTACGTAAGTATCGTGTTACTGCTAAAACAAACCAATATATTAAATTGAAGTGTGATTTCTTACCTTCATATTTTTATTATATATTTTTTTCAGCGTCCTTGATCTGTAAACAAACATTACTATTATAAAAAACAATCATAACAACATGGTGCTGTACCTTACATATTAAACACAACACATTAAGGTGGATTCGACCCTATCCCTGCCGCTTATCTGCTAAAAGATGGCGCTACAATTGCACAAACACCATATTTTCGTCATTTTCTGCTAAACCGAAGATCAGAGTTAACATGTTTTGAGATACGCGCCAGGAGCAAAAAATCTAATGTACAAATTGATAGCAACCTGCACAAAATACTGTTCTTCTAAATCGCAATAATGCAAAAACTAGAAAATTATGTAATTTTACCCTGTAACGCACACTACTACACCTCCCGTCAGTACCCAATGTCAGTTGTACAATCATTACTCATCAATAAACTAGATGGCGCCAGTTAAAAGAACAGCTTTTCTAAATGGTCTAAGTTCTAACTAGAGGGCGCCAATTAGGAAATGACTTTATATTGTATTGTATATTCGTGAAGCAAAACCAACTGTTGGTTTGGTATTAAAATCCCTACTTTTAACTGTACAGATATAACAACAGCTGTAGTAAAGAAGTTATTCCCGTACTCTTCGGGTAATACCTATCCGTCGCCGTTATGTACAACTCTTTAGAGTATTATATTTTTTGGTACAGCTACTTACTGGTAAATAAAAAAGTTATCAAAGAAAGTTACTTATGTCCCAAAACACTAGTATTTACCGCAGCGGGTCTCTATTCGCTAGGAACAATGTGGCAATATAATTACGAGTATAGATTGACCTAAGAAATTCATAGTATTATACTTGATCAACGGCACTAGCACATATCGTGCATGACAGGAACCTTGTCGCGGCTACCCGTCCCTTTTTGATTACATTGATTCAAAAGAGATGAGAAGTTGCGAGCAGGTCACAAATTGCTGCCAATATTGTTGTACAAGATGTGCTAGGGCCTCAAGTATAATAAGTAATAAAATGTGTAGGTATTTTGGGTAGTTCTATGGAGTTAGAAGATTGAAGAAATATATTCATTAGACACGTAGTAGTAGACCAAATTGAATGATCTGATGGACATTTGCCGACTTGCTTTATTACCAACTACGATACTGATGATGTACTAGTGGTTTATCGGACATTTAGATTTTAGACCTTGTTGGAGTAACATTTATATTACTAAATGTTAGCCTACATACCTACTATGTTAGTCTCCAACTAACATTTTACATTACATAGTGTTATCCTGTCTACGTTTACCTACATTTTCGCCTACCATCCCATAAGATGCTAATTAGATTGTCCGATATCAATTAAAAGTAGGTTAGGTACGAGTACTTACTTAAATACAAACGCAACGAAGATTTTCCAGACACAGGCGAACAGCTGGACGCTCAATTTTCGGATGCTTTATACCATATAAACAAGGTGCTGTATTTCCGTTGTCAGAGAGGTTTCAGGAGTATTAGGATGCAGTGTAGTTAGACCCCCTAGAGTTTAGTTCATGTTTCAGAAGTACCTACTACCTAGGCATGTTACAGTAGCTAATACCTACTATTTTACGCGGTTTCAACATTTTTCATCACATTTGCTTTCTAAGCGCGCCATTGCTTGTGCATATTGCAGTGGGAGTAATAGAAAAGTGAAATTCCTTAGGGAATACCAATATTTCGTCTCATAACATATTCTTTGTCTGCAAGTGTTATAAAAAACATTGTATGCATCACAATCGGTAAGAGGCATACCTACTAACTCGAGTCATCAAAAGCTCTCCGCCTACGGCGTCGGGCTTCTAACACTCTCGTTAGTGATACTGTACTTACCTCCCTAGATGCACAATGTACTATTATCGACCGCTCTGAAACATTTAAAAACCTTCTAGAGGGACTCTGTATTCCAACCTCACGGGAATGTAGGTATTTGTTTCTTGGCCACCTATTTAGTATAGCCGACGGCAATGGTCAAATGGTTGATAGTGGCTGTTTTCCTAGCTGTAGATGTTTGTCTGATAGCATTGCAACAGAATGTATTATTATAAATTGTTGAAGGTAGTTAGGTAGGTACTTCTTGAACCTAGTATCTACAAAACGTACTAGAGAGGGAAAGGATACTTTCAGGCACTTTGTGCTTACCATAAGCTGCCGCTGCGTTTTTAACGCGGACTTACTTTCCATCCCGCCCGTAATCGCGTCTTGGGGCGAGCCACCCGTATAGAAAGCACCTATGTAAGTCCGCGTTAATAACGCAGGGGCAGCTCATGGTACGGCTACTGGTTCCACAGGAGGCGAGTAAGGGATGATTTGTCGACTTTTTTCTCGCTCACTAAACAAAGAGTAGATATAGATCCTATGTCAGTAAAATTAACAAATATACCTATACATATATATATGTAGACGATCGTTGGCTGTTCACACTGCCGCTTCCTCAGTGAGGGTTTTTAATATTTTTTTCTGACACTGGGGCGGTGATATGGCGTAAGGACCAACAAACTGTCAAAATAAATACGCGAATTGAATTTTCTATATATTTTGTGGTTTATTTATTCTTAAAACCATTACATAAGGAATAATGTTTTCTAAAATAAATAAACGTTTCCGAGTCTATTCCCATGAAATGCCTTTAGTACTTACCGTTTGGTATTCGGATTTGATAGCTGGCTGCCAAATGGGAAATATAGTTTCCCGTCTGGTAGGATGAAATGGGACTAACTTTCCCATCTCGTATCTGGATTTGGTACAAACCTGGTTACAAACCGGTAATGATAAGTCCCGATTTAAAGCCAGTTACCTATTGGGATTTTAATCCCATTTCGAAGCTGGTTTGGTAGCCAATCTACTAAAGGATGAAATGAACAAAGTTCTAGTAATTTTGTTTAGTGTCAGTCATTTTGAGTTCCTGTTTTAGGGCCCAATCTTCAGTTCGGCGACCGTTTTCTAGTCGTCATACATTTATGAAATTAATAAACTCCAAATGTAACGATCCAAATGTAATTATAACGATAATGGCGAGACATTTCGAAATTATACTTCAAATAGTCTGGTCTCGCCATTATAACGTTATAATGGCGGAACCAGGTCCTGAATTCTGTCCATATTCTGTCGATTCATATTGCATCATTTAGTACTTACTGAATTTGTACTATTTGGTACCTGTTGTAAAAAAAATTGTACTTCTTTCATTCCAAAATTATATTTGAAATAGTCTGGTTCCGCCAGATCATTTGAAGCAGACTATTTGAAATATAATTTTAAAATGGAAGAGGTACTAATTTTTTTACAAGAGGTATCAATACCAAATAGTACTAATTCAGTACTAAATAATGGAATATGAATCGACAGAATATGGACAGAATTCAGGACCTGGTCCCACCATTATAACGTTATAATGGCGGGACCAGACTGTTTGAAGTATAATTTTGAAATGGAAGAGGTATTATTTTTTTACAACAGGTACCAAAAAGTACAAATTCAGTACTAAATAAATATTGCAATATGAATCGATCGAATTCAGGATTTGGTTCCGCCATTATAACGTTATAATGGCGGGACCAGACTTATTGAATATAACTTTGAAATAGAAGAGGTACAATTTTTTTTACAACAGGTACTAAATAGTACAAATTCAGTACTAAATAATGCAATATGAATCGATCGAATTCAGGATCCGGTCCCGCCATTATAACGGTTACCTCCAAATACAATTAGAATTTCGATATTTCATGTTCAGTGCCTATGAATCTGACAGCTGTTTGGACCACACGCCTATATAGCGTTGCCTGCAAAAGATCGAAAACCCTAACTTACTGGCCAACGATACAGTAAATATAATAAACAGTAGCCGTACCATGACTTTACAAGTATCGGTAACATTAGGTTTTATTAAATACGTTGAGCAGGCCATCGCGCTCGCTCCTATTTGTAAGCGCGAGCACGATAGAATGCACGTATCGAGTAAAACCTTACGTAATTACGTATCCTTTACTTTCCAGCTCATGGCACGGCTACAGTACCTACCTACTCTTCTGTACTCTTCTGCTGAGAACTAATATTCGCTAAATTTAAATATTGGTGGCCTAAATATATGCATAGCTAAAACATAGGTTTCAATCTGTTGAGTATCGAAAGTTCATCGCCTCGTCTGTTCTTGTATCAACGTCTGTGCTATGTACAAATTGTTTTATATCCATGTAGGAATACTTCAGTAAATAGATGACGAATAGTACCTAATACCAAAGTTTGGGGCTACTATTAACGATGTAATCGAGATAATGGGTTGCCGAATGGTTGACACATACATATTATAGTTTTTATATACATAATATATTCTTGCTCTATATTCTATACTCTGTTTGGTTGGATATTTAAAAAAGGTAAACAATCTTGCAGTATCTTTTTATTGAAACTACAAGTAGAAAATAAGTTTTACCAAATATACGTAATATAACAAAGGAATACAGTGATTTACATTGTTTTGATTCATTAAGTACCTAGTTTGGATTTTTAAATGCATTTTTCAATAAAAAGATAGTGCAAGATTTTTTACCTTTTTAAAATACCTAACCAAACAGAGTACAAGTGAGACAATTTTTACATTTTGTTTACAAGTGTGATGTTTGCGCCGGTAACCAATTACAATTATGGTCTCGTTTATACACTTTTCGACCCAGCGAATATTCGATCCGGTAGCAGTCGAGCCAACGTATATTTGTGACCGAGATTATGGGATGACAATCTCGGTCACAAATATACGTCGATTGTCCAATCGAAACATTAATTTTGATTTTAGGATACATTATTTCTACGATTTTCGACACAGCGAATATTCGATCCATAAAAGCCACTCAATAGCTTTTGGTAACTGTGGTTACCAGCTGTCACTCTTATTTTACATAGGAATAAAAGTAGCAGTTGAGCCAACGGACTTTAAGATACTCCTATAGTGCGTACGTATCTCAGTTCCGATTCAATAGTGACATACGAGGTTACTAAGAGTGGTGACAGTTTTCATAAGAACTCTACCTGAACTTCACTCCACAGAATGTGATATTTTTCTGCGCGAGTGCAAGACTGAATTTTCATAGTAGAGGAGAGTGGGGTACAGTGGATCCCTTTTTTTTACAAATGTTGTAGTGGTGTTATTTTTATTTGTAATTTTCTACATACCTTATTGTCCCACCTATTCCTTAGAGGACACATTTTCCAGCACAAGTATATAATTTACATGTAGCTTTAAAATCATTTTCATTATAAAAAAGTGAACTAAAGTTACCTCTTCAATCAGAAATCACAGAACAGTGCCTAGTTTGAGGTAAAAAAACCAAGAACAAGACTTTTCAGGTATAATTGAAAGTATCTTCCGTTATTTAGTTACTCCAATATTAGTATCACACAGATGAGCAAATTCGTAAAAAAAGAATACCGGATTATTAAAGCCATAAATAAAGCTAATGCAAAATTATCACAGTGTACCTTTATTCACTGTACCCCACTCTCCCCTATTTTTCTGCACAGTCTGGTTGGTACTGTATGCAGATATTTTCTCGCATAATGCATTCGCATAATATAGTTTGATGTTGGTGTTGAAATGTAGACCTCTTTAACTCTTGTCGGTTTCGATCGCCGACACTCATGTAGAAAATGCTCACTTTCAGCACTTGTATTCAGTAACTATATTTATTCGGCAAAACATAGCTCATAATAATGTCGAAAATTAAATAGTATATAAACATTGTGCTTAATTAAAAATATATGAATGTTTCTTGTCACCAAGTTCAATACCATTTTCTTGAAACGTGTTCCGTTACATTTTCATTAGGTTCTTTCCGCTGAAGTATCTTCCCAATCTTCAACTGTATTTCAATATTCAACTGAAAAAATATGATTGAATAAATATAAGTATGGTAGCGAGATTAACAAGCCAAAGAAAAAGGCAAGTGTCATGATTTGGCAAGTAACGATTAAGTTAGCGTTTACTCGATACGTAAAGTAGGCGCTCGGCGCTTGATTCATGATGTACTGGAGCATCATGTGAGCGTGATAAAATGCTTTATGTATAGAGTAAACTCTAACGCTGAACAAAGTGTGCCCCGCCTGGAAAATGCCAGTGTTATGACCAGCCAGGTCAACAGATTTGACCCAGTGTGACTTTTTTTGTGGGGTGAGGTGAAACGGCGAGTATACGTTGAAGAGGCCCAAGTCCAATAATAAGAGCATTTTGATGAACTTAAAAGTGAAAACTTGTGATGGGAAATATCGAAGGAAACATTCATGTAAATTAATTAATAAGCATGAGAAATGGACTCCATTAATTATGTATGTTATTTTGATTCCAATCATTGTACATAATAGTAGTTTATGCAACTGTACGTAATGCCTGATTACGTATAGTTGCATACACTACTTTATCTACACACATATCATAAGTGCTCTAAGATGCGTTCAGAAACAGAGCCTTCTCATACTTGGCTCTCGACTTTTGCGGCAACAGGTTGTTAGTTGCTGTCATAGCTGCATTGAGTATGTCCGGCGGAGTGCTCATATCGTTATCCGAGTCACTGCCACTCATTATCAAATAATTATCAGTATTATCACAAAGTATTTACAACTTTTCACAATTTTTCACTTGTAAGGCAATAAACAAAAGGCAGGAATGGCACCGATTTGAATTTCTGTATTTTTTTTAAATCATAGACAATCGAATGATGTCCCTATTCTTGTGTCACTCGATATGAAAATATCGTCCGATTGTTACTAAAAAATATACTGAATTAACTTATTGTGTTGATGACTGGCTGAATATTTATAGATACCAGAATAGGCACCCCACTTGAATCTGACAGCTGTTCCAAATTTAAAACTCATAACCTCCGGAAAAATCGTATATAATGTTAACTTTATGTATGTGCCAAGTTCTGATGGTGGGTAATGCTGGTCATTGTCTATTGTTTCTGGACGCATTTTAGAGCACTTAACGATATTTGTGTAGATAAAGTTGATTTAAAATTTTGAAATACGCCTCAATAAAGAAAGTTTCTGTGCTACTTTGTAATTTTATCACGTTTCCCAGACATAATTTAAAACATTCGACAAATTTGTCAGCCTCCGTAGCCTAGTTGGTAGTAACCTTGCCTACGAAGCTGGAGGTTCCGGGTTCAAATCCCGGCGAGGGCATTATTTGTGTATTTATTTATCACAAATATTTGTTCCTTGGTCATGGTTGTCTATGTATTTAAGTATCTATATGTATCTATCTATTATATATATCGTCGCCTAGTACCCACATCACAAGCCTTAATTGAGCTTACCTTGGGACTAGGTTGATTTGTGTAAGATGTCCCAAGATATTTATTTATTTATTATTTATTTATTTATAACACACAGAAAAATTCTTTATTTTGACGGGCCTAAGCCCGTGCAAGTAAGACGGAGGATTTGGGATCTAGTAAGATATTTTTGCCAAGTCATAATGATAAGTCTCTCGATGCACATTACCGCCGCCGCTTTTCCAACCCGCCATGCCGCGTGCGATGACGTTTTAAATAAATAGTTGCCAGTTCGTGTGTTTTGCTAGTTATGCACATTGATAATGCGCAATGCGTCCAAATTTCCTGTTAGGTTTGCGGATAAGTTAAAACATTGGTATTTCAGTTTTTTTGTACCTACTAACAAAAAATGCTAGTATTCTGTAACTTGGACTACTATTACGTATGTTGATTTTTTGTACTGGTGAAAAAGTAACCCATGTATATATATACACATATATACACGGTGGAATTTAATCGGTGAACAGGAACACATTTTTCTAATTCAGTAATCGATGGCGGTCACGTTTATGTAGTACTTAAGTGGAACCAAGTTTTTTTTTTTAGCATAACAAATTTTTATGTTGAAATTAAACTTTAATTAAAATTGATTGTCACCCTACTAATGGTTTAGTCTGAAAAGTTTAATACCTCTTTTCAAACTATCAGCCATGCATCCCTCTTATTTTACATAGGAATAGAGTCTATCGCAAAAATTAAAGCATGTGAGTGGTTATTGCTCATTTATGTTTTAAGTTTCAATGGCTGATAGTTTGAAAAGAGTTATTAAACTTTTCAGACTAAACCATTAGTAGGGTGACAATAAATTTTAATTTCAACATAAAAAAAATTTATGCTAAAAAAAAACTTGGTTCCACTTAAGTACTACATAAACGTGACCGCCATCGATTACTGAATTAGAAAACTGGGTTCCTGTTCACCGATTAAATTCCACCGTGTATATGTGGTCATATGTATATGTGGTCTGTCAAAAAAGTACCTACTACTGGAAAATAAACCTTGAAAATAAAATTCAAATTTCAATTACATTGGTGACAGACGTCCTTTTAGGACGCCTACACAGATCAGGGGATAAGGTTTAAATTTATCAACATTATTTATTTCTCATTTCTAATACCTACCCTCCATACTTAACTTTAGTGGGTATACCTGCTTAGCCAATTTTGCTATTTGATATTGTCGCTTATTGGAAAGGATGTCGATTAATTTAACCATACCGATAACTCTTTTCACAAAATAATTATTGCCGAGTGATTTAAAAATGCCACGAAGAAAAAAAACCTGTGACGAAATGGAGCTGTGGAAAAATATTATCCTGAATTACATGCCAAATTATACAATGATGTCACAGGGTGGATACGGCATACAAAAACTAAATCTAACATTTGTCTGTGCCTATGTGTGCGTACGGGTATGTTTGTACACGCGCAACTCGCACAATCACGCAACAGGGCTGCCTCAGATATGGCAGATTAACTAGTTGGTACTTAAGTAACAAATGAATATATACTTTAACCTGTACAATACACATTTAGTAATTTCTAAGTTAGTGTATAAATAAAATACTCACTTTCACCACAGAATAAGTAATTATAGCACATCTCCAATTCTAACGGAACAGAATACCGCAACCCAAGGAAACTATTGTTTTTCTCACGTCCAAGAAATATCACTTTTTTAACACCATTTTATCATTGTTACACGTGTCATCTACATAATAGTTACATATTGTGATAAACATTTTCATGTTAGTTTTAACATCTGCTTCGATAATATTGATGATGATTTTAACCAGCTTCGAGTTCCCTCGCACTTCCTCCAACTTCATCATCAGACCTATCTTGTGGTATTTGACCCAACTGCTAATCCTAAAAAGCCAACATAGCATATCATTATCTGAAACCAACTCCGAGTTCCCTCGAACTTCCTTCAAGTTCATCACCAGACCCATCTTGTGGTATTTGACCCAACTGCTAATCCTCAAAAGCCAACACAACATATCATTATCCTTAACCAACTCCAAGTTCCCTCGCACTTACTCCAAATTCATCATCAGGCCTATTTTGTGATATTTGACACATGCTCACCAAGAGGATCCTAAAAAGCCAACATAGTGCGGCTCCTTGTCCTAACAAAAATCAGTTTTATGGTCCCATCGTGAAGAAAGCATGAAACTTTGCATGAATGTAGTTGTCATATATGTGCTTCAATTAAGATATGGAAGCACGTTAACAAATAATGTTTTCTCCCCCCCCCCACCCCTTTTATCTCCCGAATTCCGGTTTTTCGAATTTTCTACGAAAACTATAAGACTGAGGAGTTTACTTTTCAGGGACCAAATCATCGTCACTAAATTACCTACAAAACGATACTACATTATACAGTGGTAAGATTAATATATTTCTGTCTACAGCCACCAGACATATTATGGAATTGTAAAAAAAAGGCAATTTTTTTTTTCTTGCTCCATTTGTAAGAAAACGACAAAAGAGGTGATAAAATAGGCTAGAATGTTAGATACCTTATACATTGAGCTACAAAATGACACCTATTTTGTAGTCGTAGAAGCATTACTTCCAGAGTTACAGCTTACCGCGTCTGAATCAAGTATTGTGCGGCTCCTTGTCCTAACAAAAATCAGTTTTATGGTCCCATCGTGAAGAAAGCATGAAACTTTGCATGAATGTAGTTGTCATATATGTGCTTCTTGATGGGCCTGCTATAGTTCAAATGATAAGACCGGGCACTAACGTTACATTTGACGATTATCGCAAAACATTTATTAATTATGTTTTGAACCAGAATGGAAATCGAGTTGATGTCGTTTTTGATGCATATTATGAAGACAGTCTCAAGAATCATACACGGGAGAAGAGGGGTACTGGATTTCGTCAAAAAGTCACACCAGCAGGTAAACTTCCAAAAAACTGGCAACAATTTCTTCGTTCTTCACAGAACAAAGTAGAACTTTTCAACTTCCTGGCTGACGGGCTTCAGCAGGTCCAACATGCGAAAACGATTGTTGCAACCAAAGGGGAACAAGTTTTGTGTAACGATGCCACCGTAGATACGTCCTCCCTAAAGTCAAAACAAGAAGAAGCTGATACCAGACTCTTCCTTCATGTTTCGCATGCCGTGCAGCATGGCCACACAGAAATATTAATTAGAACGGTTGACACAGATGTGGTTGTTGTAGCTATTGCCTTATACCGCGGACTAAAAGAAATGGGTTTGAGCAAATGTTGGATATCATTCGGAACAGGGAAAGCTTTACGTACTATTGCTATTCACCAACTTGTTAATGAACTCGGCTCAGAAAAATGCAGTGGCATTTTATTTTTTCACGCATTTACAGGGTGTGATACAGTATCTGGATTTTGTGGAAAGGGAAAGAAGTCCTTTTGGAAAACTTGGAATTCCTTCCCTGAAGTTACCAGAGTATTTGAAACCTTTTCACGACCTCAAAATGAAATTGAAATCCATCAATTGGATGCTTTGGCAAGGTATGTCATTCTGACTTACGACAAAACTAGCGATATAGAAGACATAAACCAAGCTAGAAAAGCGTTATTTATCAAGGGACGGGCAATGGACAGGCTGCCGCCAACACTTGGTGCTCTTGAACAGCATGCAAAACGTGCTTATTTGCAAGCAGGATTGATCTGGGGTCAAAGTCTGATACCAAATCCTGAATATCCGAACTTCGAAAACTGGGGTTGGATGAAAGAAGACGGTATTTGGATGCCATTTTGGAGTACAACCAAAGAAACGTCCGCATCTGTTAAGGAATTGACGAAATGTTCATGCCGCAGCTGGATTAAAGGACGATGCAGTTGTAGGAAGTCGGGCCTTCCCTGTACTGGTCTCTGTAAGTGTGGAGGAGATTCCTGTGATATACATTAAAATAAATAATATATATAATTTTCACTGTGTATGTGACTGTATTTTTAATTATTGAAACCCTTACCTCTAAATCTCAGCAAAACAAAATTAACAGAAAGGTGGTATTGTAAAAAGGTAAAAAAACGAGTACTTGATTCAGACGCGGTAAGCTGTGACTCTGGAAGTAATGCTTCTACGACTACAAAATAGGTTTCATTTTGTAGCTCAATGTATAAGGTATCTAACATTCTAGCCTATTTTATCACCTCTTTTGTCGTTTTCTTACAAATGAAGCAAGAAAAAAAAAATTGCCTTTTTTTTACAATTCCATAATATGTCTGGTGGCTGTAGACAGAAATATATTAATCTTACCACTGTATAATGTAGTATCGTTTTGTAGGTAATTTAGTGACGATGATTTGGTCCCTGAAGAGTAAACTCCTCAGTCTTATAGTTTTCGTAGAAAATTCGAAAAACCGGAATTCGGGAGATAAAAGGGGTGGGGGGGGGGGGAGAAAACATTATTTGTTAACGTGCGTCCATATCTTAATTGAAGCACATATATGACAGCTACCTTCATGCCAAGTTTCATGCTTTCTTCACGATGGGACCGTATTTTCATTTAAGGACCCGTACTAACAGAACATATCATTATCTCAAACCAACTCCGAGTTCCCTCGCACTTACTCCAAGTTCATCATCAGGCCTATCTTGTGGTATTTGACCTAACTGCTCATCCTATAAAGTCATCGTAGGATATCATTGTCTCAAACCTATTCCGAGTTCCCTCAAACTTCGTCCAATTTCATCATCAGGCCTATCTTATGACACGGAACCCAACTGCATACCAAGATAATACTAAAAAGCCAACATAACATTTATCGATGTCAAATCAACTCCGAGTGCCCTCGTACTGCCTTCGAGATCAATCATTGTCAGGCCCATCGGTGGAATCACATGGGCGATGAGCGTTCCTGACTCAAAAAACCTGCGTTAAAAAAACTGTCCACATTACGTACTTACACAATAAACTATAAAAAATTTGAATCAAACGACTTGTTTACTTACTACTAACTACGTAAAAAACTACAAACTACAGCTTACTACTGAATAATCTAATCTAAAAAAGATTGTAAAATGTTACATTGCTAAAAATCAATCCTTATTTTCATCTCTATTCCGTAAACCCGGTTAAACTTATTTTAAACAAAGCACGTGGTCACGGTAATTAACGAAACCAACATTGTCCCACCACTAATGGTACACGTGCTTCGTAAGAAAGCAATAGCACATTGCATTTTTGATTTGATAAATGGGACAGAAGTACTATGTAGTATGACTTTTCTGCGGAATGTAGTTCAGTCTATTAGACTAGCGGCCCATGCTGAAAAAAATATGGGTCATTTGAACCACCAGGTGACCTATCCAGAACGATATAAGAGCATAAAATAATAAGATTCAGCACTATGCCGTCACTTGTAAGCTGTCCAACTGACTCCTGGTGAGAATTTAAAAGTACAGGTAGAGTGAGTACATTTTGGTCATATATTTTTGTACGGCATTCTTACCACCGATAGATCCATGAAAAATAATAAGGAAACGCACAGTGGCGTACAAAAATTGTGCGCCACAAAGTATGATTTTTTTTTTTATTTTCCGACATTCACCAGGGTAAATTTGGCCATTTTTTTTTTTTTTTTTTTTTTTTTTTTTTTTTTTTTTTTTTTTTTTTTTTTTATTTAATCTCAATATACAAGTTTCGTATAAGTAGGTATGTAGTACATTTTGCTTATATTACTACTCATATATTGAACGTTTGATTTTGTACGGCATCTGTGTCATACTATTTCAATACTGCTTCTAATTCATTATTCCGCAACGCCGTACAAAAATCATGCGACAAGGGAAAAAATCGAGGGTTGCAATCCCCTCTCTTTCCGTAGTCCAGGGGGTGATTTACAAAAGTACGGCTTCGGTTCCAAAACATAATCTAGCACTCAAAAGTACTATTAAAAATATTGCTGTCAAAAAATGATAGTCCATTTGAATGTATATCAATAATCATCTTCATTTCATCGTATCCTTGATTTTTACAGCTGTAAAATCATTTGATCCTGTACGGGAACTTCTTTTTTAACATGATGTTGTAAAACACAATCCTTACATAGTATTGCCGTTCAAAATAAACCGTTCTAAAAAGAATTATAGAGAAATACAAAAGCTGAAATTTTGCAAATTAATGTAAAAGTATAAATATCATAGATTAATGAAATATAGCAATTTTTTACATTTTATCCCTTGTTTTAAATAACATTAACATAGATAAATTAGATGTCCAGCAGTGGACGTCTTTTGGCTGAAATGATGATGATGATGAGATAAATTAGGAAAAAATAATGCCGTACATTTTTATGCAGACCATATATTTTAGGCTGATGAAAGTCACGCTACAATTTTAAGGGTACTTTATGGCCATCTGATGCAGTGCGGTATTAACATATTTTTGAAGAGAACAATTGATAATATGATAAAATCACTATGACGTCTAGCAGAATTGAAACGTTGTGTATATTATGTCCAAGAATTGAAAATGAAAAATCCCAGTATCAACAGTTATGTATACTTTTTGGTTTAATATACACTTCAAACGTTATTGATACATACATATAATATATAATTGATTTGTTTCATTGTAATGATGTCAATAAATAAAACAATGATTTTTTAGAAAAAATCTATATATTTTATGATAATAATATTTTTTTTTTTTAAGAAATTAGATAAATTTATGCAGTATTGGAATCAGTTATTCAGTTGTTATCGGAATCAACGTCTTCATCGACGTCCGAATTAACTTATCTATTATTTTCTGAAACATAAATGTATTTGTCAAAATCCAAGTCTTACGTACAAATTTAAGATGTAAAGATTTATTTACCTATGACGTCATCACTTTCATAGTTTCTAACTAGGAACCTAGAATCAAGAAAAGACTATGACTATTAGTAAAAATAAAATATCTAAATGCCGTATAAAAAAAATCACCTTACATTTCGTACAGTTTTTTTTTCCCTTTGGACCAACGAAAATATACGGCATATGAAAAAATATTATCTATGCATAAAATACTTTCAAAATAAATTTATTTCATGTTGTGTCAAATCACCCCCTGGACCACGGAAAGAGAAGGGATTGCAACCCTCGATTTTTTCCCCTTGGTACATCATTTTTGTACGGCGTTGCGAAATAATGGATTAGAAGCAGTATTGAAATAATATGACACAGATGCCGTACAAAATGAAATGACCAAATTTACCCTGTTGATAGTCGGAAAATAAAAAAAAAATCAGACTTTGTGGCGCACAATTTTTGTACGGCACTGTGCGTTTTCTTATTATTTTTCATGGATCTATCGGTGGTAAGAATGCCGTACAAAAATATATGACCAAAATGTACTCACTCTACCTGTACTTTTAAATTCTCACCAGGAGTCAGTTGGACAGCTTACAAGTGACGGCATAGTGCTGAATCTTATTATTTTATGCTTTTATATCGTTCTAGATAGGTCACCTGGTGGTTCAAATGACCCATATTTTTTTCAGCATGGGCCGCTAATCTATATTTTTAAATTAGAACTTCTTGTTGTCTTTGCATACCAATTCACACAACACTCCATGTAAAGCAGTGAAATGCACTTTTTCGGCTTTTTTATTGCCAAAAACGAGCGCTATTTACGGGTCTGTTACTTAGTCGCAACTGAACAAGCACGACGAGCGCCGCGTCTAAGTATATCAGTGCGAGAAATATAACTGCTGGTGACTGCGAGTCGCCCTTATAGGTAATGAAAGTCTACAGGAGGTGGTCTGTGACCAGC
>JALPQI010011722.1:0-33202 GCA_025490895.1 Thaumatotibia leucotreta
ATGTTAGTTACGATTATTTAATCCGTATACTTTTTGAAATTCATGTGCATAGTTCTTTAATAAAAAATTATGTTATGATTTATATTTCAGTCATCGGAGCCCAATAATAATACAAAGCAAGATGTCGTTGAACTAAACCCATAGTTTCCAGAGGGAGAATGTGGATCAGGAAAAGATGAAGTACCTATATTGGGTCAAACTCCAAAAAATAAATATATCGGGTCTTCGAATTACCAGCAGGTATTTCGATGAAAGCTTGTACAAATCATTTAAATTTATGATGGAAATATGAGAGTTTCGTTTTCGTACCCGATACCCGCCTCCTTAATCCATCCTCCAGGTTCCAAAACAATATACCTATGACCTAAAAGTAGTTGATATATCGGATATCATGCAGGATACCAACTTAATTATTAAGGTCAAGTATGGTCAAGAAAAGTAACACCTTAAGTTACATACATCGCGTCTGATAGTATTATGTATAGTAAAAATTATACTACGATTATTTATTTGATCTGCAGGTTATTTTTACGGAGCTGTCAATAAAGCATGGTATTTATCAATTATTCATACTGTTTAAAGATATGGCGCAAATTGAAGAAAAAGATTCGCAATCAGCAAATCGGATTCCACAACAGCCGGCTGCTGGGTCGCGCTCTGCAGCTCGTCGTGAACAAGAGTACGCTTGGTGCCCGAACTCGTGGCGCAGCCTGCGTTTGGTTGGGTGGTTTTAAAGCATATCGTTGAAGTTAGAGCCCACGGGTGTATGATATATTTTCACTAAATATATGAGGTTTCATGTTGTTATGTTAGTAAATCACATTTCACATAGTGGAAGAAATATCACGCAGTGGACACGAACTTCCGCGGCAAAGTATAAAAGTGCCCATTCAATTCAGACGATCGTCTACAATAGAGCAGAAATTACAGGCGTTTATTACCTAATTAAATTATTAATATATTTGTGATTGTAAACTTGTTTGGCTCAACTGTTCTTTACGATACAAAATATTTGTTACATTGAGTATTTAATACATGTTATTTTATTATAATAAATACATTTTTTGTAATAAATACATACTGGATTATTTATTATATATATTTTTATTTGCTTAAAATACTAGTTATTAGCCGTGTGGAGACGGTAGTAAGATTACATTTGTCACCACCCCAACTCTTCCCGTTGGTGTCGTAAGAGTCGGTTAAAGGATTGAAGTGTCATTGACTATTTATTTATCAATGGGTAGTAGTGTGAGTAGTGTGTCCACTATGATGGGCAGCAGCATCATCATAGTGGACACACTACTCCCGATTATGGGTATATATTAACCTCCTAATGCGTCCATGCGCATAGGCTAAGGAAAGGACATTGCCCATGCAGCCGTGAACTAATAGAGGCTGATCTACCTGTTCCTATATAGATTATGTGTACAAATGCCGCTTTTCTTAATTATTGTACTTGTAAAATATAGCTGCGTAATTGTACGGTATACTACACAGAACATCGCTATCACAATTAATACTATTATGCATCTTCTTGCCCTTAGATACTTCTATTCAATAGCTATTAGCATTGGCAGGTACGTTAATACTTCTTCTTTACAACCGCTACTTTTGAAAATATTACTAGCATTTGATTCTCTATTGAACCTCTATGGGTCTTCAGACCTTACGGTATCGACTGTAGGGTCGGTAATGAAACGTAGTTTGTTAATATTAAAACATTAAATAATGCCTTAGAACGCATGTACTAAAACAGATTATTCATATCTACCAATACATAGCTCATAGCTACAATAATAATTCGACTGAAAGCCTAAATTTGCAATCCGTAACGAACTTTATGTGTTTCTCGACTTTCTCGCCACCTTCACACCTAGAAGACAATTTGTCGCATTTTGACATTAAAACGCAATGTATTTTATCGCTCAAGGTACACTTGTGCTACGAATTTTGAGGATATCTCGCGTGGGACTTTCAAGCGAAATAATTATGTCGCTTTGATAGATCATCGCGAGTCAGCGTTATCTCGCGCGCATGTTGTGCTACCAATGCGTGACATAGCTCGAGAAAACTCTATGTCGCAGTTTTTGTCGTCCCGCGCCCATGATGTGCTTGCCGTGCTGGTAACTAGAGGGTGACACGGCCGAGGAACAGCGACGCTGGGAGCAGAAGTGCAGATCAAATTCAAATTCAAAATTCAAATTATTTATTCATGGTAAAAAATAAAAATAACATAAAATTAGTGACAATAACAATATGGATAGTTTACCACGAAAAGGTCTCGCCTCAGCATAATGCTAACCCGGAAGTAAGCGCTGATCTTCCGGCGAGACCGTTTGTGGGCCACTATAGTTGGTGTGACACGGCCTTAAAAAACTAAAACTGAATGCAGTGTTACAGAAATTTCCAAGTTGGCAACACAGCGCCATCCGGTCAATGGTATGACAATATTGTCATTGACATTTACAATCCTTTGTAACATGAACAAGGCCGTGCAAAATATTTATTTCTAGAAATACTTAAAATTAAACCAGATCAAGACCATGGAGGGGGAGTTCAGCGTCACCATGTGGGCCACGGGGGAGGATGACGGTAACTACAGTCCACTGCTGGACGTAGCTCTCCTGTTAACTTGGAATTCGCCAGATTTCCGGGATTTTGAGTGGTTTAACGAATTTCGAGAGTGCCCTAAAGACGATTTACATCGTCAGCCTGTGATAGTCCAATGCTGAACGTAGGCATCTCCTATTAACTGTGCATATACAGGGTGTAATCGATAAGTGTTTACAGGCCATAATTCCGTAAATATGACAGATATCAGAAAACTTTTAACTGATATCGAAAGTACGTTACCCAACGAGTAAAAATACATTAATAACTTTTTCTAAATAGATGAAGTAATATTAAAAATACTAACTTAAACCGCTCCCATATATTTAGTATGACGACTTACAGCCTTAAATAATGTCGGGTGTCGTAAGAAATAAAACAGTTAGTTTCGTTATTTGTACGAATACATTGTAATAAAATAATAATACTACCGTTTATGAAATAATTAATCTAACATTTATTCTTAAATAAAAAATATTCGTATTAAACTAGTCTTTGAATGAACGGTTACGTACTTAATGCATGGAAGGGTTTGAAGTTAATATTTGGGATATTACTGATTTTATTTCAAAAAAGTTATTAATGTAATTTTACTCGTTGGGTAACGTACTATCGATATCAGTTAAACATTTTCTGATATCTCTCATATTTACGGAATTATGGCCGGTAAACACTTATCGATTACACCCTGTAGACACATTAGGAGGTAATAAACATAATTGTCACGCCGGGCAAGCCGATTGGCGATCGCAGTAATACTCACTATGATGACGCTGCCGCCTGACATCAATAAATGGTTAGTGACACTTCAATTCTTTTTGCCGTGTGGTGACGGCAGTAAGAATACATTTGTCACCACCCCAACTCCTGCGGGTGTCGTAAGAGTCGACTAAGGGATTGAAATGTCACTGACCATTCTACAAGATTGATGAAGGGCAGCAGCGTCATCATAGTGGACACATTACTGCGATCGCCAATCCGCTTGCCCAGCGTGGCGATTATGGGCATTTACCTCCTAATGCGTCTATACGCATAGTTTATAGGAGAGGCCTACGTCCAGCAGTGGACTAACATAGGCTGATTATGATGATGGCACTTCAATCCCTCCACTTTAAGTCCTCTTACGACATCCGCAAAGCAGATACCGTAAGACCATACAACTATAGTCCACTACTACAACTATGGTCCACAAGTTCAACTCGTAATTAAGCATCAATGGAAATCTTTTATTTTGGTTTTATCTAAGTTTTTTAATTCATGAGGAGACTTTGTGTAACAACTGCGTCAATAATATAATAATTACACTAAATCGAAGATTTTTGACTTAATTTTGGACCACAGATGTCATATATACCATAGATCAAGCAAACGTATCTACTTAGCGTGTCAAATGAACTCAGTAAAATCTACTGAGTTGTCCGTCTTTAATCGCAGCTTGCAGCTTTCGGGCGTCAAATTTTGTAAGTTGAAGTGAACAAAAACATTAATAATGCCTCCTTAAGTAATATTAATTGCAACAACACAAAAAAATATGAATACTCAAGGGCCTGAGACATATTTAAAATCATAGGCAAGTAACAACTTCAGTACAAAATCCACACGCTCGGCCGCCATACAAATGAATGAACTTGTTTCTTCTATCCAAATCTAATTCTGTGTATAGTCCACTACTACAACTATGGTCCACAAGTTCAACTCGTAATTAAGCATCAATGGAAATCTTTTATTTTGTTTTTATCTAAGTTTTTTAATCATTCATGAGGAGACTTTGTGTAACAACTGCGTCAATAATATAATAATTACACTAATACGAAGATTTTTGACTTAGTTTCGGACCATAGTTGGGAGCTTTTAGACTATAGTTGAATAGTTTTACGCTACACAGATAAAGCTTGATCCCACAATGTCGTAACAGATGTGTTTACCATAGAAAAAATCAACTGCGAAAGACTGGTTGTCACGGGATTCGAACCCGCTTCCTCTGGATTGCCGGTCCAACGCGCTTCCAATTACACCAGACTACCTTCCGTCGATCACAGCGAATTTAGTCAATGGTATTGTGAAGCTAATCACTAGCGACATCTGTACGTAGTGTTTCAAAGGTGTCTACCACAATCGTCCGCAAACTCGACAACTCGCCGTTGCGTTGAATTTGCTATAGATAAAGCTTGTGTCAGCATTCATATTTTATTGTTATTTGTTACAGATGACGGTTCAAACCCAGAGCCAGACCCCGATTACACAGAGTATATGACCGGCAAGAAGAATATACTAGGAAACGAAACTATGCCAGGTAAGTGGATTCGAACATCACATCACAGTTATAGTTGAAAGGATATGAAGTGAGCTCGCGTACCATTATTTAGTTTGTTTATTTTGTAGTCTATTGAGCAAAGAATTGAGCTGATAATCTATACTAACGTTCTCATCATCAGCCTATGATAGTCCACTGCTGGACGTAGGCCTCTCCCATTAACTAATGAACTATGCGTATAGACGCATTAGGAGGTAAATGCCCATAATCGCCACGCTGGGCAAGCGGATTGGCGATCGCAGTAATGCGTCCACTTTGATGACGCTGCTGCCCATCATCAATCTTTTCTCAAACAATGGTCAGTGACACTTCAATCCCTTAGTCGACTCTTACGACACCCGCAGGAATAGTTGGGGTGGTGACAAATGTATTCTTACTGCCGTCACCACACGGCCAACTACTACCGTTCCGGCCATACTAACGTTCTAAGGCGGTTATATTCTGCTTTTACTGAGTGCTTGTTATCGTACTTTGTGGTTTACAATCCAATGCTACTGGAATTTTAAGAGAACGAGCTCACTTCATATTCTTTCAACTATATAAATAAATATATATCTTGGGACATCTTACACAAATCGACCTAGTCCCACGGTAAGCTCAATTAAGGCTTGTGATGTGGGTACCAGGTGACGATATATCGTCGGTTGACAACCAAAACTCACTAAGTAACAAACTACTTGAAATAGAGATCGTATCTCGGTTCTGATTCAATACTGACATAAGAGGTTGCTAAGAGTAGTGACAGTTTTTATAGTGAGTTTTGCTTGTAAGGCGACGATATGTAATAGATAGGTACATATAGATACTTAAATACATAGACAGCCGCGACCGAGGAATAAATATTTGTGATAAATTAATACACAAATAATGTCCTCGCCGGGATTCGAACCCGGAACCTCCAGCTTTGTAGGCAGGGTCACTACTAGGCTATGGAGGCTGGTTGAATGTATATTTGAACATTTAGCTTTACCCAAACCTACCCTACCCTACCTACCTAAACACACATTTTGAAGTTTTGTATTTTTAGAGAATCTTTTCTCCTTAACGACCATCGGTTCTACGTGCAATCTTCGTTATTAATACTAACACGTTCGACGCCGGTGACACAGCGTGTGTGACCAACAAAATCTGATTCCTATGCCAGTGACACACATACGTGATCAGAGTAACCTTATTCTTATGCCACTAGCATAAATCAAGTTCTTCCTCCTATGCCAGTGCCATAGAAATACGAACGTTTTTGACACAAGTGCTGTGTCACTGGCATAAGAGTACAATCTGTTCAGTCACACATGAGTTTTATCAGATAATTTCGATCGGCATAGTATTAGAGCTTAGGGAACATACCCATACTTTTTTATTTACCCTTTTTTAAGGTTTTTGGAAAACCCCCCCCCCCCTCCCCCTGATGACCAAGCTTAGTATATGCCAAGGCAACCCCCCCCCCCCCCCCCTAGTTTTCACGTAGTGTTTTTTGGTCTATGAAAACGCGTACTGCGAGAGTGCAGGAGTAGGTTAAATAGTAAATTTTAATTGTAGAATTGTACTTATAGTTTTAAAAATTGTAGTGATGGGAAAAACGGTGGCCTGTAAGTCCAATTTAAATTATTACAAGGGTCAATCACTTTTTTTATGTCATTCGTTGCCATGGTTACGTTCTCCTGGGTCACCCTTAAAATCACAGTTTAGCAGCATTCAAATTGACAAAAGTTTGAATTTTTTGACAGTTATGTGGCCTTTCCAAGGTGGGTCATCCACTTATCATGATAGTAGCGTGTGCATGATACTTTCTTCTAACAAACTATCCCACTGTTGTCCCCTGGGTGATGTGACAGAATAACAACAAAAAAAAAGTGATTGACCCACAAAATAATCTCCAAATATACTAGTCACGTGACAAGGTACCAGACCCCCCTCCCCCTGGTGACCAAGAGTGGTACTTTGACGAACCCCCCCCCCCCCTCCCCTATACAGGTCACGTAGTATGGGTATGTTCCCTTAGTGAAACAGTACTGGAGGCGAACGTGTTAATTATGATTTCTGTTCTGCAGGTTTAGATTTGTCAGACCCAAAGCAGCTAGCAGAGTTCGCGCGGCCCGGACACAAGATCAGACTAAAGAAACCTTCACCAGAATCTTCCGACAGAACTATAGGTGAGACTCGGTTCTAAAGCCTAACCCCCTTCTTAAACGATTCCTAACTTAGCAACCCTCTAATTAATGTTTGTTCCTTTCGGTTCATCAGAATGTCTTTAACCACTCACTTGCTTTGAATTTTGCGATAGACTACACCGTGTTTTTATTGATTTCCGTTAAATTAAAGTGAAGCTTATTTAGGTCAAAAATAATCAATTTCTGAAAGAAACTAGTATCTGAACTTCTACTGTTATTGAGTTATTAAAAAAATAAGTTTAATGACTGAACAAGTGTATTGCAACCTTTATTACACCCTAATGAAACTTATTTTGACATGTGCCGTCAGCAGCCGTCAGTCACCTGAGATCTTATTCTTAAGGTTCTCTCACACTTGCCATTCAATTATTAAAACCCGATATACCAGGCAACTTCTATTAATGTCCCAAGTAACCTGTCCAATTTAACGGAAATCAATAAAAACACGGTGTATATCTATGTAAAATAAGAGTGATGTGATGACATGTAACAAAAGCTACATGAAGCAAGTGAGTGGATAAGAGCCTATCAACAAATAAAACTTGAAAGCTGCACGCCATACTAAATTGCCTTTCAAAAACGGTCCTGAATTTTAGTTGACAAGTGTCACCCCCTCTTCAATGCATCACGGCAATGAATTACAATGTCAACCTATAAAAATTTTAACCGCCATTTAAAAATAGTTGTGATTGGTCAAAGTTTTGATTGACTTCCCGTCTTGCTAAGTTAAGATACGTTTATGAATGAGGGGGTACTTAAGATTATAATGTATTGTCCCCTGCGGTCATATATAACGTTATCGCCAGTTCAAAAATGCCCCCAAAAACATTTGTTTGAACAAATGTTTTTGTGCCAAGATGGGCAGGACATAGCGTTTTTCTTAACACCGCGCATATTATTATTTAGGCGCATCATCTTTGACAAATGTTTACAGAATATAGCCAATCAAAACTTTGATAAACTAAAAACATGTATTTTTAATGGCGGCTTAAGTTTTTAAAGATTGATTATTGAAATTAATTGCCATGGTGCATTGAAGAGGGGGTGACACTTGTCAACTAAAATTCTGGACCGTTTTTGAAAGGCAATTTAGTATGACATGCGGCTCCATGTTTTATTTGTTCGTAGGCTATAAACATGATAAATAAATGCACAAATAATGCCCTCGCTTCGTAGGCATGGTCACTACCAACTAGACTACGGAAGCTAACAGAATGTTTCTTAGCCTCCGTAGCTATTTATAGAAGAATAAAAAAGGAAAAAATGTTTATTCGAGACACAGTAGAAACAAAACAAAACAGTAAACACGAAATTATGTCTCGAAATGGCCAAAACTCAGTATTTTGCCAGCAGAGCCTGCACTGGTCTTCCGTTTTGCCCATTTGAGTTAAACACTTCACACAACAAAAACACCAAAAAATGTATACACCAATCACAAATAAATAAAACATAAAACAAGCGGCTGAGCTTGTAACGCCTGACTATACCACCAGTGTGTATGTACAGGGCCCTGACAATCAAACAGCACAGTGACGAAAAAAACGCCGGACGCCATGTTGCTTGGTCACTGCACAGCACAGCATTAATAATAATAATAATAACGATTTATTTCAGACATTAAGTCCATAAATTGTTAGTAAATACAATAAAATCTTATTACTAGTGTTAGAAGACATTATAATTTACAGAACTAAACCTAAGACAATGCTATAGATAGGTATGTATAAGGTCCAACCATATGACCCACAACATACCTACTCAATAACTGCATGCAGTCTCTGCCAGCGGACAAACATGGGGCAATTTTCACGCTCTGTAAACACGCTCAGAATGCTGTTGGGGCTGTCACGTAGGCGACGTAAGAGTGACGAGCACCTTTTGCGCATTATTGCCGCAAAACTGTCCGTATGCGCCTCGGCAAACATACCAGAGGCACTGCAACTGCACTGCATTATAAATATTGTATTTTTTTCAGCGTGTCCACACAAAGGCTGCACGAAGATGTTCCGAGACAATTCCGCGATGAGAAAACACCTACACACGCACGGGCCCAGAGTGCATGTGTGCGCTGAGTGTGGTACGTATGTCACCATATTTTCTACTCTCCTAGGGATAAATAGCTAGTCATTTCATTTTCATTTATTCATAACAAAAAATATTGTGTTGAACATAAACTTAATACTACATTAATCATAAAATTAGAATTAAATTAAACATGAAGAAATACAACACCAATGAAATAAACAATGTCAACTAAAATATACTAATGCAAATTGTGACATTTATAATAATAGCTAGTTTCACATCTGTGAGAGTGGCGAAAAATGTATAAAACAAAGGCACACGCACAGGGCTCGCAACAAACCTGAAGTAAAGACTTTATCCCACAAATAATAGTACATTACATCAGAGGCCGGGAAAATGAGGATTTCCGGCCAAGTTGGTATATACGCAGAGGCGTGTATAGTGTTTTTCTCAAACATACAAAGAAATACAAAAAAATAGACAATGTTGTCGAAATTAAAAAAAGTTACTTTGCAGGCCTAGGCCTGTGTGTGGTGTACGTATGTCACCATATGTTCTGCTCTCCTAGGGACAAATTAGCTAGTTTCACGTCTGTGAGAGTGGCGAAAAATGTATAAAAAAAAGGCACACGCACAGGGCTCGTAACAAAGGGATCATCCATTAATTACGTCACCAATTTCAAGATTTTTTTTGACGCCTCCTTCCTCCCTTGTTACACTTTGTCACAATTAACTACATCCTCCCCCCTTAGTGTGACATCACATTTAGATTTTTAGTTTAAGAAGGTAATAATTACAACATCACTGATTGAACCTAACTTTTTATTAGAATTCCTTAAAATGATTTATAAAATTAACGAAGAGAAAATCAACAATAAAAAATACAAAAAATGTATTCTTCCTTCGTCCAAGGATTTTGGATCCACTTTTTCATGTTCATGTATGTGAGGAATGTGACGTCACAATAATGAATCGTCACAACGATTATTAATGGATGATCCCAAAGCTGTAGTTAAGATTTTATTATCCCACAAATAAAGTTAATAATGTTTTTATAAAATTAGTTATCGCGTTTATGCTTAACAGGACAGTCAAAATTACAATGTTAATCATTTTTAGAAGTTTTTTTATGGAACAAAATCAAGTACAGCATTTCTCAAAAAATTCTATGCTCAATTACGAGATTTTCTGATTAATTACCAAATATATATTTTTTGTTAATTTAATTATGAAATGTTTAAAAAATGTGTATAAAAAAATAAGACGGCATCTCACACATTTAGCGCTAATAATTATGTACAAACTTTTTGGGAACTGCACGTAAAAGGCCCCTGTTGGAGTAAACTACATTTTCTCAAACATACAATGAAATATTGTCTTTACGTTCCTTAAAATAGACTCGGAAGTATCGCATTTAGGGCGCAGTAACTCACTGGGATAGAAATTGAATTTCATATCATGGGCATTTCTCAGAGCGTAATCGGACATCTCATTCATCTGGTCACTTTTTTTTCGAACGGGCTGCATGATTTGAGGTTGATTTTGGTTGTCTTACAGAGAAACGATGCAGCCACTTCCAAAAAAACGTGACCAGATGAATGAGATGTCCGTTTACGCTCTGAGAAATACCCTCATACACTTTTTAGGCCTAGGCCTGCAAAGTAACTTTTTTTAATTTCGACATTGTCATTATTTTTTTATTACTACTACTACTACCAATGACTACTACTACTACTACTACTATTGTTTATTATATTTTCAGGCAAAGCGTTCGTAGAAAGTTCAAAACTAAAAAGACACCAGCTCGTCCACACGGGTGAGAAACCGTTCCAGTGCACCTTCGAGGGCTGTGGGAAGAGATTTTCACTCGATTTTAACTTAAGGTAAGTTCACTCTAAATTGTAACCAGAGATTGGACAAATGTGCGTCATTGTTTGTAATAATATGGACATGACTCGAAAGTGGATTGAATAATTAATCATTTAATAATTTTCAGAAAATTATTTATTTGACACCGGTAACTCTGAAAACCATTATAAAAAGTCACATTAAAAAGCTTCGAAATCAGATTTCAAGAAATTATTCGGATAATTATTCATTTATCCAATCCCATAATGTCGTAACAGATGTGTTTACCATAGAAAAAAATTACTGCAAAAGACTGGTTGTCACGGGATTCGAACAAGCTTCCTCTGAATTGCCGGTCCAACGTGCTTCCAATTACACCAGACGACCTTCCGTGAATCACAGCGAATTTAGTCAATGGTATTGTGAAACGAATCACTAGCGACATCTGTACTTAATGTTTCGAAGGTACTACAACCTTAAGCCACTCAAAGACGTGTGTACCACAATCGTCCTCAAACTCGACAACTCTCCGTTGCGTTATTTATTTAACTTTGGAGTCATGTCCATATTATTGCGAACACTGACGCACATTTGTCCGATCTTTGATTATAACACAATGAGTATAAATTATAAATAGTGATCGAAACTTTAACAAAACCTGTCAAGTTAAAAGAACACTAAAGATTCACCTACTGAAAACACTTGATGCCAATTGCATAACCGCTATTATAACGTTATAATGGCGGAACCAGGTCTTGAATTCGATCGATTCATATTGCATTATTTAGTACTGAATTTGTACTATTTGGTACCTGTTGTAAAAAAAATTATACATCTTCCGTTTCAAAATTATACTTCAAATAGTCTGGACCAGACTGATTGAATATAACTATGAAATAGAATATTTGAATTGCCATAATAAAGGCATTGTATAGGAGCAGCTTGTTGTCCACGGAGAGAGCAGAATTACGTTCCAGTTGAGATTTTTATACTTAAGATTTATTTCATTGCGTTTGTGTTTTATATTTATTTTCCATGTGAGACGTCTAAGTCAAATCCTTTGTATCAAATGAAGTAACAAATGTATAACGGTTGTAAAAACGACACAGTCATAAAAACCATCTATCTCACTCAGCAGCTCAGTCAGATTTGGATATGGATCAATCACTTTTTTTTTTGTTATTCTATCACATCACCGAGGAGACAACAGTGGGATAGTTTGTTAGAAGAAAGTATCATGCACACATGATATCATGATGAGTGGATGACCCACCTTGGAAAGGCCACATAACAGCCAAAAAAAAAAACTTTTGTCAATTTGAATGAGGCTAAACTGTGGTTTTAAGGGTGACCCAGGAGAACGTAACCATGGCAACGAGTGACATAAAAAAAGTGATTGACCCATGTAACGATTCTACCATCCTCAGTCTTTAATTTGGCAAGCTGGCTTTGCCCAACAGATGATTTGATATAACATGTAATATTTACAATAGGCATGATGACTGGCAAGTCAAATCAGCATCTTTTTTCGAACTGTCAAAACGATCACCAGTAATTCACCACTATGGAATTTTATATGAAATACTCAAAAGTGACGTCACGTTTGAGTACTGTCAAATGACCTACTTTTTTAAAGTTCTTTTCAATTTATTAAATAGAAGTTCTGTACAAAAATTACTGCAATCTACATCTTAGTAATAATTTCTTCGTGTATTATGTCGTGCATAATGTTAAATAATTTATTTTAACTACAGTCATCATCCCTATTACAAAATGTTTCCAGAACCCACGTGAGAATCCACACGGGCGACCGGCCGTACGTGTGTCCGTTCGACGGCTGCAACAAGAAGTTCGCCCAGAGCACCAACCTCAAGTCGCACATACTCACACACGCCAAGGCCAAGTCAGTATACTGTGTCTATTTATATTGTAATTTACCTTTAGACCGTCAAAGTCTGATATCATCGTTGAGAGTGTCAATTCCGTTATGTGCACTTAAAAATCAAGTCAAAGTACAAATGTTTACAGCAGAGTTGGGCAAAAAGTAATATGATTACTTCTGTAAATTACATTTGTATGTGTACTTTATAATATATGTTACACAAATCAACCTAGTCCCATGGTAAGCTCAATTAAGGCTTGTGTTGTGGGTACCAGGTAGACGTGTGCGCCGATGTCAAAATGGTCGGCGGCGGCGTTTGCCAAAAAGTCGGCGGCGGCGGCGTGATTTCGGCGTGAAATCGGCGTCAAGGTCACGTGAATGTAAAAGTGAAATTCAATCGTATTCTTTGTTATAATTGAAATAAATACAATATAAACGTTCAATAAACACCACCAATGACCACCTTAACCACCATCTGATCAATAGATAACAGTTTTCTCTTCCTATCATGTTATAAAGCTTGTCCACGAAATAAAGTAGCCATCGTAAAATCAGTCTCTCCTATTACACAATAGTCTCATGTAATTCTAACAGCCATGGGACCGTAAATTGATTCTTCTGTTTTATGTTTAACAATCCAATATCCAAAAGCATTCGCTTAAAAGTCGTCAATATCAAAATAAGTTCAGATAATGCTTAATGCAAAAGTTGACGCCCAAAAAAGTGCGATCTTCCGCATCGATTTCAACAATGTTAGACTTGAAATAGTTAATTAAAATTGTAGACATGAGATTCACAGTTTATTATAAAGGGTCTTTCAAATAGAGCGAGTCGATGTTAAAATTGAATAAAACAAGATGTGTGTGAGATATTAACGATTTTTTTTTATTTGAAAGGCCTATTTACCTATGCCATTATTGATGGAATATGACATCGTTCAAATGTCCGCCGCGGCTACGTATGGAGGCACGAATCCGGAGATTAGCCGGTTTTTTTAATGACTCTGCTGCAAATATCCGGAAAAATAATCTTTACTTAGTAACGAGGCACATTTTTCGATCGAAAACGATGTTGGCGAGGCCATCACCGTTAATGGCGAACGCTACAGATCAATGAAAACATTTTCTTTTGGCTTGAATTGAACAATATAGACGTGAACAACATGTGGTTCCAGAAAGTTGGCGCTACTTGCCACACAGCGAACGACACAATGGACATTCTGCATGAACGGTTTGAGGGAAGGGTTATCTCTCGCAGAGGGGATGTGAATTGGCCACCAAGATCGTGTTATTTGATTCCGCTAGACTTTTTCTTGTGAGGTTATCTGAAATCGCTGGTCTACGCCAATAAGCCAGAAACAACAGTTGCCCTGAAAAGCCAACATAACGCAGGCCATCGCTCAGATTCAGCCGGATCTATACAGCAGTCATTAAAAATTGGATCTCTCCGATTCGTGCCACCATACGTAGCCGCGGCGGACATTTGAACGATGTCATATTCCATCAATAATGGCATATATAGGCCTTACAAAAATTCGTTAATATCTCACACACATCTTGTTTTCTCCAATTTTAACATCGATCCGCTCTAGTTGAAAGAACCTTTAGTATCGATATTGTAATTTAGTTCAATGAGAAACTAGATGAAAAGTCATTGAGAAACTAAATGACCCAAAATGGTAAAATAAGAAGAAACACTGCTAAAATTCAGAAGTTTAAATAAAAGCCCATAATTATGGAGAAATTCATATAAATATCAAACACAGCGTCCGAGAAGAAAGGCAAAGACCTCTTCTTTCTAATAATATCCATGCAAAGGTATGGTCTCATTAAAAACGGCAATGTCTAGTGTCTACTTTATTTCGTGGACAAGCCTTAACATATTATTATGTACTTCCAATAATAACTGGGCTTAGACTAACTCTATTCATCTTCGTTATATAATGATACAGTATTATCTGCCGATCTGCCGATGGACATTAGGTCCCAAAATCCCCTATCACAGCATGCAATAAGGATAAATAGTGCGCAGCCCACATCCAATAGATTCCACCTATCTTTGCCAGGTCATCGGTCCATCATATTGGGAGCTTTCCTATGCTTGCGTCGACAAGTTTATGCTTGCCTTTAAGAAATCGCTTGCCCCAACGGTAATTTTGCGAGCAATATGTCCAGCCCACTGCCACTTCAGGTCACACATTTTTTGAGCTACATTGGTTCTTTCAGTTTTTCTACGGCTCTCAACATTCCTATTTCAATCTCGTAGGGAAGTCCTCTTTCTATCAATTTAATTGAGTGATCTTTTTACTAAGCCCCACGTTTTAAGAGCCGTAAGTAACATTTGATCGAAAAATTTCGTTTTGAAATATACTGCGGGATTGTGCTGTCCAGCACTACTTTTTTATTGACCTTTTTCTCAAAGTTAGATCCACCCAACTGGACCAGTTTTCTGTCTCCGGTACACATATTCGTCGACTTTGAGCTTAGATCTTGACTGGAGTTTGTATCACAAATTCTAGATATTTCATGTGGTCTTCGTTGATCTTCGTTGTATCTTGAGCCCAATGCATTCAGGGGCTCTACAGAGTCTACAGACTCAATGAGTATAGTGCTCAAGTCCTCCAGGTTTCAGCCATAATTACTTTATAGTCGGCGAACCGAACGTGAGTATGGTGTAACTGATATACTTATCTCACTATTGATGTTGATGACAAAACCCTTTCCAGACCAAAATCTTGAAGACATCTCCCAAAACAAAACAAAAACAGTTTTGTCATACTGCAATGGTATGGGTACTCCTCGCTGCAATGGTATGGGTTTCGAATACCGGTCTTGGAGACAAACTGGACGCTACAATATAAGTACCGGTTCTCTACTTGGCTTGTTTGTTCTACTGTTTGTTGGTTACTTATTCTTTGGACACATAGCCCACAAACTTGGAAGACCTGCAAAAACTTATTGTCTCAGGAAAGTTTAAAAGGACAAGACCGAGCCCCATGCACTGGACTGACCGAATCCGCACCACACTCAACATTCAGGTTGCTGAAGCGGTCCACGCTGCCAAATATCGAGGCCGTTGGCGTAAATCGTAAAAGAGAAATTGATGACTTGATAATCACGACCCCCGGCATTGCGGTATCGGCGCAAGGAGTAAAAGTCTACTTGGTACCGCTGGAAATAGTGTATAGTATTTGTTTATGAATAAGGGGGTAAACCCTTATTCACAAAGGTCTCGATCGATTCAAATGCTTCATAGGCCACGAAGGTTAACCAGAGGGGCAAGTTATATCTCTCGGTCTTCTGTATAACCTGACGTTGCTTGTGCAAAAACCGAAACCGGTTTGTTCGGAAGGCTGGATGTCGTGGAGCCTAAGTATCTACGTGTAATGAGTGATGACACTCGATAGGCTGATATTTTATTTCCTGTGTAAGAGCATTATGTAAATACATAAACCAAATACGAGGCTAACCCCCTTATTCATAAACGTCCGCTAACTTAACAAGCCGCTAATAATTGTTTGTCCCTTTCGGTCTTAACAATGTGTCCATAAGAGCAAAAGAGACAAACAATACTTAGCGGCTTGTTAAGTTAGCAGACGTTTATGAATAAGGGGGTTAGTGTTTAGTAATTAACCCATAAGAAATAAGTCTGTTATTCCGTCAAGGCCACGCCGATTTCACGCCGACCATTAGTCGGCGGCGGCGTGACGCCGGCGCGGCGCACACGTCTAGTACCAGGCAACTATATATATAGTAGATAGATACGTATAGATACTTAGATACATACACAGCCATGACCAAGGAACAAACATTTGTGATAAATAAATACACAAAGAGTGCCCTCGCCGGGATTCGAATCCGGAACCTCCAGCTTCGTAGGCAGGGTCACTACCAACTAGGCTACAGAGGCTGACATTTACCTCCTAATGCGTCTATACGCATAGTTAATAGGAGAGGCCTACGTCCAGCAGTGGACTATTATAGGCTGATGATGATGATGATATGTTACATCAGCAACACCAGTTTTTTCTCTAATACTTGACAATTTTATTATATCCTTAAGTTTTATGCTCAACATACTTTTGTCGCATGACTTTACTTTGGATCTCGATAGTAATTATTCAACTCTCCTCCACAGGTCAAGAAACTCGCTATCACGCAACGGTGGAGGCCCATACGAGTCAGCACGGACCACCCCGCAGTTCGTCCAACTGGAGATGTCTCCAGACGACTCCAATCCGCAACTAATCTTCTACACACACGAGTGAACCTTGTCAAATAAGTGCGGCTTAACAAAGTCTGAGTGTTCTTGGAACTAAGTGCGGAGTGAACTCAACGAAGTCGGAGTGAACTAAGTGAATTAGTGAACAATTGTGAAAGTGGATAGTGAAAAGTGGAATAGTGACTTGTAGCAGAATGAAGGGAATAGTCGTTCAATGAATATGACGTAAATGTATTACATAATCGTTTCACTTGATTTTTCATGGAAATGTCCTAATTCATATTCTGCCCTGCTAAGCGAAATAGCAGTATATCAAAAATAGAGGCATTTGGAAATGGAATCGTCAGCTATAGAATTTATGGTGCATGTTTGCATTAAATTTTATTGTTAGATATTGCTATTATGCTTAGCGGGGCAGTATTGCTGTCACGATGCAATGAAGCTAATTGAGATATTGTGCATCTGGGGAGGTTAGTATGGTATTTACGGTTTACCGACCGTGATCTATACAATGTTTTTCATCACATTTGTGAGAAAAAAAGTTTTAAGACTAATTAACATACTAACATTTGTATAACTCCCTAGGGAATATCACTTTTCTATAACTCCCGCTACTCATGCAAGCAATAGTAAGCTTAGAAAGCAATTGTGATGGAAAGATGATTTTGAATGTTTCCATGAAAATATAAAGAGAAAAGATTGTTCATTAAAGTACTGTATCAGTGTCAACCTCGAAGGATTTATGGGATTTGTAAAATTATCATGGAATACTAAAATCTAAATTAATGTAAATGTATGTAGGCATTGAAAAAGTAAACATAAATCAAATCCTAAAAATGCAATTTATTTATCAAATCAAATTGGCGGTCTAAAAATTGGTATATTCTATTTTTCTTTAGACACTTCATTATCATGGTTGGTTTTTTAATTTACCGCGTTTTTATACTGACATGTTGCCTCCCTTTCACACTTGCCTACAAATACAAGTGCGAGACAGAGGCGTCAATCGTGGTTTGTATGCTCTCCAATCATGATCCATGACAAATTTACAAGACCTATATAGTTTGTTATTCACCTGTCAAACTATTTGAGAAATACCCAGAAATTCGAGAAACAATATTGAATACAATATGCATTTAAGGGTTAAAGACCTTATGGACTGAGAGTAACACAAGACTAGAAAATTATGACACATTGCGACTATGTCCCAGGAAGAGCTGAAATGAAAAATTGCTATTTGCAAGTGTGATATATGAAAACTAATAGTATATAGATGGAGGGGAATAGTTTTTACACTACATTTAGTTTTATATAAGTCAAAACATTGGATTTAAACAATTTAAACCAAAGTTTACAGTTTCATATAGATTAACATTTGATTTATGTGTATAGATTTTTATTGCTTCCATTTAAAGGTACATTGGGATTCGAGAACACAATATTCACAAAAATGGCTTATCTATAATAGCAAATACATTATATTTGTAGAGGTGACTTCTCATACAAATTCTGTAGATATTTGTGATTTGAAAATTAAATCTTTTCCGAATATACCCCATTGCGCCTTTCGTTATATACATAGTATATTATTTTACTGAGTATCACCATTCATTCCAATCAATCTGTTTAACCTAGTGCCGCCCGATGTCCAATAGACTGTACAAACACTGCGTAAACACTCAGACATAATTTAGTCCTAAACCTACCATATTCATAAACATTTGTTAACTTAACAAGCCGCTAATAATTGTTTGTTCCTTTTGCTCTTATAAACACATGGTTAAGACCGAAAGGGACAAACAATTATTAGCAGCTTGTTAAGTTAATAAACGTTTATTAATAAGGGGGTTAGAGGTTTTACGATATGGATCTATCACCTTTTTCTTGTAATTTTCACCCAGAGGATAAAAGTTACATAGTTTGCTAGAAGAAATTATTCAGCAGTTCATGATTGGTTCATGGTGACCATGGAAAGGCCAAAAACTTAGTTGCAAGAAAAGAAGATTGATCCTTAAAGTTTCTGAGTACTTACAGTCAATTTTAAATTGTACACAGGTACGTAATCCTAATAGAGGAACTTGCAGTTTTTTGGACGTTATTAAGACTCGTAAATGAAATGACTCCATATTCTTGTGTGTGTGTAGCTTACGAATTATCATAGTAGATCGCACACCGTTTGCTGGTTACGTGCACGCAAACGGTGTGCCATCTAATATGACATTTCATACGCTACAACGTGCACGTACTGCAACGTTCGGTTTGGCTCGGACTATAGGCTATCCGTTGATTGGATGATAATGATGACATCACTAAAATTGTATACCTTCAGATATTACATTTTATAACAATGTCGAGGTCCTGCTTATTTACAAATAAAATAAATATATCTAATAAACTACTTAATCTTATATAATTTGTAATTATATTGATTAACTGTTAAATAAGTTAATACTTCATGGGTCAAACCTTAACATTTCTTTCAATTGATCTAAGGACCTCGAGTTTTCATAATAAGATTATAATTTTCGTCTTAGTTTTCTATTTTAAATGAGAACTTATGTAAAAATATGTCTTGAACTTTTTTTTAATAAATAGTATAGGAATTTCGTTCCTAAATCATTTCGAGACATGTTTTTCCATAACCTTACTCTAGGTTTTATAAAATAATGAACTGCCTGAAATTACGCTTGATAATAAATGTGATGCTTTCAAACAAAGGGTACTTTTGTTGGTTGTCTATAAGGTCGATTTCTAGTTAAATATGTATGGCAGTAATGCCTTATGGACTACCAGTATTAAACCCTTTGCTTGGAAATTTCATAAAAAAGGTTGGCTATACACTTTGAACTATTCTGGTAACAATGAAAACCAAAGAACTCTTTTGATGCATGAGTGATCAATGTGCTCAAATATACATAACATAAACACATATAGGGAAAATGATTAGATTTGTTTATTAGACAGAATATTAAAGGCCACTTGCTGGAGAAACTATATAATCTCTTTTAAAACAGTTGTCCGCAGACCGCGAACCCTGTAAAGTGTTCGAAACGTCGGGATGAAGTTAAACTTAATTAATATACGCGAGTTTATCCGTTTTCATACTTTTATTTCTTGTAAAAGAGTAATTTTTATTAGCTCCATGATCACTAATGTATCAAATGACTATGTTAAAAGTGTTATTTGTGAATTTTATACCAATATAGGTTCTGATTGGTTTTTACTTACACATTATTCTATAACAACTAAGGCAACTTATCTCAAAATATAAATTACATTTCTGTAATATATTTTTAGCAGTTGCTTTAAAGTTATATTCCAGTTTTATATATCTCTAAGGGTTATTTTCATTCTCTACAAATTATCGCTATACTCATGATTCTACGTCGAGCCCTCTTCTCATTTTTGGTTGAAACAAAGTGCATAGCCACCTGAAACTTGTATATTTTGTACTATAGATATGCCAAATATAAGGGAGTGTCTGTAATATAGATTTAACTAATTCTTTTTATTTTGGAGAATGTATACTGATTCAATAAGAAATAAATTCAGTGTCTATACCATTTTTCAGTTTGAAGTTAAAAAAGGTAAACAACTTGCATTATTTCATAATCACGCACTCTTAAAACATAATCTTGGTTTTATCAACAACTTAAAACCTTAAACCTGAAGTTCACATACATTTTTTCTTAAAATTACAGATTTTTATTAGCATTAACGTAAACATATCTACGAACGTATTTCACGATGTGTCAAAGACGTCAAAATGTGGCATATTTGTTACCCGTTTTTTTGAAAAATAACTCCATCCTCTTAATCTATATCAAGTTGCGATCATATTCAAATCAGAATACATTCTCTTTTTGCACTTGTGATCTAATCAAAGATAAGAAATATATAATTTAATAGGATATTCGACAAATTATTTCGAAATTGTCTTGTATAGTGGCAATATTAATAATAGTATTGTCATAGTGGCAACACAATTTGAAGTTAATACTAATTAATGAGTAACCATTGCATTCTAAAAATGAACCATATTTGCATGTTATCGGAATTCACTTACAAAGGGTTTAGGTTTAACACGTTCGACACCGGTGACACAGCGTATGTGACCAACAAAATCTGATTCCTATGCCAGTGACACACATACGTGATCACAGTTTAACACAGACTAAGGTTTTATTCTTATGCCACTAGCATAAATCAAGTTCTTCCTCCTATGCCAGTGCTATAGAAATACGCACGTCTTTGACACAAGTGCTGTGTCACTGGCATAAGAGTACAATCTGTTCAGTCACACATGCGTGTCAATGGCGTAGGAGTTCTATCAGATAATTTCGATCGGCATAGTGTTAGCGCTTCGGTGTTTCTATGCGATTTTGTTACGCGTTTTTTTTGTTCATTACCATCACCACTTTATTTACCGTTTTATAAAAGCAAATGAGACTATTATGGCAGAATAGCAGACAAACATGCGTCCGCTATAAGATAATCGAAAATGACTCCACTATTTATACGCAGTTCGTCAATAATTTGGGAATGGTAATGACTTGATTGTTGCGACTGAATAATCGCATAGAACTACCCGCTTAGTGAAACAGTACTGGAGGTGAACGTGTTAATCTTTTACACAATGCTTGATTGATGTATGCTTTTGGACACAAACAGACAAATGTCCATAATCGCCACGCTGGGCAAGCGGGTTGGCGGTCGCAGTAGTGTGTCCACTATGATGACGCTGCTGCCCATCAACAATCTTTTATCAAATAATGGTCAGTAACAATTCAATCCTCTAGTCGACTCTTACGACACCCGCGGGAAGAGTTGGGGTGGTGATATATGTATTCTTACTACCGTCATCACTTGTTAGACAGAAATATATCTTATCATTTATTAGATCACAAGCTCACATTATACGTGAGTATTTTTAGTAAAACGGTCCCACTTTGTCACTTACCATATCGACAGTATTTGTATATTTACACTAATTATTTTCCTAAGCCAGTGATATGGCGTTCCTGGCAACACTCCCAACAAAGTACGGGGAACATTCCCAAATGGAAACGTTCCCATAGAGTTGTGGGAACAGAAATTAACACTTCACTTCACCCTCGTCGAAAACATTTTTTTTAGTACATACATCGAAATGTACTATTTTGAGTTCCGGCTAAAAGCTATTTACCAGGTAGCTCCAATTAACGTACCAAGCAGCCTGTTAAATTTAACGAAATTTAATAAAACCACGGTGTTTAAGTCATTTTAGAAATAAAATATGTCATACCCTATGCGCCCAAGAGATAAAATAAGAATGAATGCTAAGCAACTTTAAGGTAAGGGACAAAGTGAGACCATTTGCGTAAAAAAACTCGCATTTTAAGTGTTGGTAGGAACTGATACTTCCTTTAGACTTAAGATTTTGTAATGACTGATTGTATATATGACTGTTTAGTTTTGCGGTCCAAATTGATTTTTGCTACATTTGGAGATTATATTTTGGCGAGTCTGTAAAGACGAGACCAAATCGTAGTGTGCATGCAATACACTCGGTATTCTGATATATAAAGATGCTATTATGCAATCGTATATGATAACTTGATAAGCGATAATTAACACTTGTATGAGAATGACAGATTCGAACGAAAAGTCACGTGACAATTTCTATACATTTTTATAGTCACGTGACTTATCGCTTATCGTATACGATTGCATAATGGAATCTTGGCTACACCTGCAGGCACTGTAACGTAAGTGATCAGATATTTTTGAGTACCGTGTACGCTCTCAAATGTATTATCCTTTTTGACGCCAGGTCAACCACAAAAGCTGCCACGAAGTGTCAAAAATGAATTAGAACTTTAAATATGTGCGTTTACGGCTATATTGCTCTGTGGACCTTGACTTATACAGGGTGGAATTAAGGGACGGCGTTCCTTCCCGCTACCGACCGAGTCTACCAACCATTACGATGAACTTTCGGTATGGGACCAACATCGAAATATAAAAAAAAAATTAACCGCTCATACAAAGTGAGTTATTAGTTAGAGTTCAATAGTATGGAAAAGTAACTTTTCCATGTACGTTTTCGATGTTGGTCCCATACTGAAAGTTCATCGTAATGGTTGGTAGACTTGGTCGGTAGCGGGAAGGAACATCGTCCCTTTCCACCCTGTATATCAGTCTTTGGCTTCGCAGTTGCGATATATGGGTCAGTCCAAAAGGTTAACAATATGCTCGAAGCGAGCTTTCTGAGTACTCATTAACAAATTTACGAAGTTTTGAAGCGAGTTCAAAGTTATTAATGTTATTATGAATTGTTTTCGTAACGCCGTACGAGTATGACCATAGTTTCGCTGAAATCGACCAACTAAGTACTATTTTTTGTTAATTTGACTTAAGCTTTAATGAAGTTTAATGTATTGAGTTTGATCATATTCTGCATTGTCAAATAATTGAAGCATAATATATATTGAGTACAGTCGCCATCAGATACATCGAAGTTGCCAGGGTGCTCATAAATATATGAGCATGCTTCTGTTCTCAGTTGTAAAGGTGTGTGTTCTGGTATTTTTGACCACCTCGCCGCTCCGTTTTATCTGGCGACAGTCAAGGGCAATAATATAGATACGAGCAAAGTGCCAAATATGTACACACAAGCAGTATAAGGAGTATACATATTTGCGCTTTGTGCGCATATACAGGATGACATCTGGGTCGCAGAGCAGGAGTGAACAGGGTACTAGGAACGGTAACACTGAGCATATTTATGGAGACAACCAAGAAATAGCGATAAATAAATCGTAATTATGAGTTAACCTAGTATGCGTTAGCGTCAAGCAGTAGGTACAGTCACCACATGGGAATGTTGAGCCACTTGGCAATGGATGCAATTTGGTCGTGTAATATTATGGGTTCGGTATTTTTAGTTAGTAGGCACGATCGCGACATGACCGATGTTCCCCGATGATAAGTCATTCAAATACGAATCTTTGTTGCGTCAAAATTTCAGTGTGTCAAAACTAGTTGAAATAATAAAAAATTCTTCGTCTACGAGAATTAAGGATTAGTCATCGGCCATTATTAGGCGCTAGATGTCGTTGTTCCTAGAGGAAACTGGATAACGACAGTTTTTCATAGATTTGTTTAAAACCGTTTAGTATTTATTCTTATTTGCTTCAAATCGGAAGCCATGATTTATGTGATATTAATAGGCGTGGTATTTTTTCCATTCATATTTATATAAATAGGCATGTTATCGAGCAATTTAAAATTATTTTTTTCATTGACAGAGACAAATGCTATTGCTGTCTTTATCATCATTCGTTATCGTTACAGCTCAGTTGAAAACTTATATGTAATGTAACCTTTGTAGAAATATGGTAGGTAACCTTTGACAATCTACCCATAATCCAATAATCTGTCAGTAGCCATAAAAATGTATAATAGAAACTTTATAGTTTCTGACTGAAATTCTAACTTTGAAAAAATACCTGTCAGTGACAGCCGTTAAAAGGAAAGTGAACGAAATTACCATCAGGGCTCTGAAGTTAAATTGACGTCTCCAGGTCTAAAGCGGATGTTAGAACGTAACTATAGTAACGTTAGCTTCCGGAAAAATAGCGAACAATCATTGGTTAAACATTTTTGTTATTACGTAACCATGGTAATGTCACCTTCTGGAGAATACGCGAGCGGTCATTGGCTAACCGTAGCAACGACCGCCCCATTGGTCAGCAGAGTTCGGCCGCAGTCGTGATACCAGCCTCATAAGAGTTCGGAACCCGATTTGTATTATTCGACCAAGTTGCGAACAGTTGCAAGTGGCTCAACAATCCCATGTGGTGACTGTACAATGAAAATTTGACTTTTCGTAAAGTCAAATTGTAATGGAGCAGATCTGCTTGCTGAAAGGTTAACTGATATTTAATTATTAAGGCTCAATTAACCCATATTTAGGAGATTTTTGAGAGACCCAGATGTCACCCTGGTTATTTATTGACTGTACTAATATTGGGTGAATATCTGAGCGTTTCAATCGCCTAATTTTGGTGACATCATTTTTGCCGTAGTTTCTATTCGTTACAATGGGCTACTTTGTCATTTGAAGGAGGCACGGTACCTTATACAAATGACGAAGTATAACATTGAGATGTTTAGAAACTTCGGCAGCGGCAAAAATTACCAAAATTAGGCGCTTGAACTTGAAACGCTCAGATATTCACCCTATTGTGTATTTTTTCACATTATGCCAGTATTTTTGTAATTTCTCGAATATCATTGTGCTATATAATAGTATTTTTATTAAATGTAGTGAAATCAAAATTATTTTTGTAGTTGTGATTTTCAAATGTAGCAAAAAGGTTTAAAAATTGATGTTCTCAAACGATGAGGGATGAGCGAGAATTAAATGTAAATATTTATATAAATGTGCAGTTTTATTTACTTTGAACATATTTAACACTTAAATGCATGACCTTGACAAAAATTTATTCGTATTCGGACATGCTGTCAATAGAGTCAAGAATACATGATTCATCACACACACACTATGCATTTAAGGGTTAACCTTTTGACCGCCGTAGTCTCATAAAATATATCAGACAAAGATAGCTGTACTATGAGTCGTCAAGTAACGGATACCAAAGAAAATATAATCACTACGGATACGTTAACCCTTTGACCATTTGGAAGCTCTGTTAACCTTTTTGGCGCCACGTCAAATAAAAAAGCTGTCCAAGTTAAAAAAATGACAATTCTGAATTTGATCTTTACGCACGTGTGTGTAGGTTTATATTGCTCTGTGGACCAGGACTTATATATCGGTCCTTGGCGGTGAACCTGCGGTGCCAAATATCGATCGTAGGCGATTCAATTTGGTACCATAGGTACATGTTTCGAAATTTATTTGGTTTTGTTGCCAATACCCATTAACCCTTTGACCACCACGGTCGGCCATAGACGACAACGGAAAATCGTGATTATGACTCCAATGACGGCACTGGCCGACAGCTACGCCAATGCATTAGGAACTTACGTGAGACGCCGTAAAGTTCAATTACGCTTAAATAATCTTGTACGCGTGGCGTCTGGAGCTCAGCGTATTCCTTCGCCGTCTGGCGGTCAAAAGGTTAAAGGCTTAAATTTTACTCGATACCTAAAGGTCTTCGCACATTATAACAAATGGACCACGAACCACGCCAACGCGGCAGCAACTCTACTTACACTTTCGATGAGTAGTCAACTGGTTGATCTATCCAATGGCCACTAATTTACAACGTGGCGTGAACGACACCTTCCATTCCGTTACCGTCATACCGGCATTAAGGTCTTCGCACACTATAACAATTCCACGCCAACGCGGCAGCAACTCTACTCGCACTCACGATTAGTAGTCGACTAGTTGATCAACACAATGGTCACTCGTGGACAACGCGGTGTCAACGAGTGGGCAATGAAAATGGTTGCTCGATACACGTCAGTCGCAAACGAATAGGCGCCGTGTGGACAACGTGTGGTCGTTGCGTGACAAACGAGTCGGGGTTAACCTTTAGTGTACGATGCGTAGGCCACTCGTCGTACACTATTTTAATATATTTTTTTGAAATTAAACCTTGAACATATGACACAGGGTTTAAATTTCAATGATTAGACTTGAGTCGAGTGGATGTGGAGTTGATATAGTGTGCGAAGATCTTTAACCTTTTTGACGCCACGTCAAATACAAAAGCTGACACTCGCACGCCATGTCAACAAAATGTCAAAAATGAAATTGAATTTTATGCACATGTAGGTCTACCTATATCGATATGTGGCCCAAGACTTATATATTGGTCTTTGGCGTTGTACCCGTGGTGCCAATATATCAGTCGTTGGCGTCCAAAAGGTTAAAAATTCATTGAAATAATGCTGAATGGGAAAATCGTGATTTGTAGAGAATAAAACTCAATTGTAATAATTATCATTATATTTTTGTCTTTTAAAAACATGGCCCTCATTATCACATATTGTTCATAAATTAGTCAATAAATGGTCAAAGTTTAGAAACTATCTCAACTGTTATTTTTTTATTTCCATACATTGTGATTCATGAGTCACTAATAACATCGCATACACCGTATATTATACAAATATTACCGAGCAACTTTTAGTGCCGTGTGGTGACGGTAGTAAGAATACATTTGTCACCACCCCAAGTCCTCCTGCTGGTGTCGTAAGAGTCGACTAAGGGATTGAAGTGTCATTGACCATTCTACAAGATTGATGATGGGCAGCAGCGTCATCATAGTGGACACATTACTGCGATTGTCAATCTGCTTGCCCAGCGTGGCAATTATGGGCATTTACCTCCTAATGCGTCTATACGCATAGTTAATAGGAGAGGCCTACGTCCAGCAGTGGACTAACATAGGCTGATGATGAACTTTTAGTATGGGGCCAACTCCGAAATTGCGAAAAAATCTCTTACATATTGGTCATGTGATCTCGACGTGTTGTATTAGAAAGTGATTTGTTTCCTCGATTTCGAAGTAGCTTCTCACCGTCTATTATTATATTCCTTCGTGGCTCTACCGATTTAACTACTAAGCTGATCTTACCTATAGCTACCGTATACCGCCTTACATCATCATCATATCAGCCGAAAGACGTCCACTGCTGAACATAGGCCTCCCCCAAAGATTACCACAATGACCGATCCTGCGCCACCCGCATCCAGTATCGTTGAAAAGCTGCCAATCATTTATTATCCTAAACTAAATCGAATATTTATAATTAGGTGTAAATTTGCAAATGGTCGTGGTTCTTAACCCTTAATTTGGCAATTGGTTCGTCACAATGAATCTTCGACACGCTTTTTGTATTTTTTTTAACACAGAATTTTCTGCTTTACACAATGGCGAGGAAGCTAGAACGCAGGATTTTTTTGAATATGCCAAATTAAGGGTTAAGCAAAAGCACCTTACTTATTAATTATATAAAAACTTGGATAAAACCAAAAAGAAGATTGAGTTGAACTTGGGAACACAATGGACAAATAGTAGGTATTTTGGGTGGTTTTACGGTAGGTACCTACGTGATTTAATGTTTTTAGAAGTTTTCATCACACAAATGATAGTCGAGTTTGTAAACTTTATAATAACTATGGTTCGGATATCTCGTAGCACGGTGGGACGTTATAGAGAACCACGGTGTCAATTTTAACATACTTAAAAGTCGAACTCATTGAGTATGAGTAGGTTCATACTCAACAACTCATTCCCAAGGTTGATTATAAACGAAATAAATATAATTTGGAATTGAATTCAACTATATTTTGAATCTTTGGGGGAGGCCTATATTCAGCAGTGGACGACTTTCGGCTGATATGATGATGATGGTGATGATATTTTGAATGAAAAAAAGACTGCCTCACTATGTTGTATATTACCTACATACAAAACACACACAAGTACGGTATTACTAACGAGAGTGTTAGAAGCCCGACGCCGTAGGCGGAGGGCTTTTAATGACTCGAGTTAGTATTCCGCTTACCGACCACGATGTACCTATACAATGTTTTTCATCACACTTGCGAGCAAATAAATTAGTTTTAAGACAAAATATTATTAAATGACGTACCTACTAAAATTTCTATTACTCCCTAGGGAATTTCACTTTTCTATCACTCCCGCTACGCATGCAAGCAATGGCGCGCTTAGATAGCAAGTGTGATGAAAAAAATATTATTAACTAAGCTTTTAGTTTTTAATATCCATAGAACATGTAGCTAAAATGAAATTAAAGGCATTTTTTGACTAACTATATAGGTACATGAGGATGAATATGAGTATAAGTTGACTTTTATGTTAAAATCGACTCCGTGGTTCTCTAGCGTCTTACCGTGCTAAGAGATATCCGAACCCTGATATACAGAACTAATAATGGCAAGCTTCTACTTAAATTAATTAATTTTATTATGTACATCTTGAGCTCCATAAGTTAATCAGATCTTAAATTAATTACATGACATTAACCTTGAAACCTTTGTCTTAGTCTAAGTACAATATTGGAATCAAATTCATACATTTTACATAAATACATAATTCGTATACAACCTACCGTGCAAAAAAAATGCTGATGGGTTATCCTCAAAAAAGTCTGCGGTCTAATTGCCGCGACCCATTTCTTTTCATACAAATTCTATAGAACGTGGTGGCAAATAGGCACGACCGCAGCCATTATTTGGGTCAATCACTTTTTTTATGTCACTCGTTGCCATGGTTACCCAGGAGAACCTGGGTCACCCTTAAATTCACAGTTTAATGGCATTAAAATTGACAAAACTTTGAATATTTTGATAGTTATGGGGCTCTTCCAAGGTGGGTCACCCACTAATCATGATAGTAGAGCTCGCAGGATACTTTCTCCTAGCAAACTATTACACTGTTGTCCCCTGGGTGATGTGACAGAATAACAACATAAAAAAAGTGATTGACCCATTTACAGAAAATGACCGTAATATTTAACAGTTTTCCTACACACAGTATCACTTAATTTTGTCCTTATCCAGCACCCTAATTCGTTGAGAAACTAAATTTATTAAAGTGTATACGCACTTAACCTTTTTCCTAATGCGTTTATACTTTACTAAATTTAGATTCTGAATAATTTAGGAAGCAAATTTAGAATTTACACAGGAATACCTACTCAATTAACATTTTACAACTATTTAATTAACTAATTTTATAACTAACATTCACAATCTTATTTGTCTACCTAAAAAGAATTATTTACAAAAGACCAATAAAAACACCGAGCATCAAATAACTACACAAAATTATATTTTCTTTAATAGTAGAGGTTAAGGGCATTATTACTTTTTGGGTTATCCAATTAGCACAAAGTTAAAAAACCTTCATTTTGGTCAGCTTCCTAACGACAATTAAGCACTACATTTCGATAAAATCTCGGTTTTGGAGTTCAGTTTACAAACTATAAGCCATATTATAATATAAAAACGCCGATAGAATTTAACTTCCTAAAGATATTGTACTTAACTGTCGTTACAACGCCGACTACAATTAAGGTTTTTTAATTTCACGCTAATCGGGTGTCCCTATGAGTAAAAATGACCTTAAATAAAAATCAACCTTTTGATAGCCATTGACGGCTATACAGTATACACGATAACGGAAAGTTGTGCCATGGCTTTGCTTCCAAAATGTCACGACTCAAAAACGTAAGTTCTTTGGTTTCACATCACTTATTTCATACCTTCAGGTTAACTTAAATATAGGGAGAAATCACAAGAAACAGATATAGTAGGTAGGTATGCTTATCTACACTATTTTATATATACACTGTATATTTCCCCATGAGGAAAAGGACACATTCAACCTCGTACCAGAATTCCATGTTTTTTTTTTAATAATTACAATGCGTTTTGAAATGCTACTTTTTGTAAAAGAGTGTGAAGTTCTGGGCACAATTAAAACAAAAAAAATCATATAGAAGTAAAATGTTCCGCGTGATAATTAAATTGAATAAATATCTTTCTTTTTTTTTTTAATGTAACCTAACCAAACTATTGTTAATTAACGGCGTTCATAGAACGTGAAACCTAATGGCTTACCTAAATAATCATAAGAATGTAACAATTAAGATACTTAACAAGCCCCGCACTAGCAAAATAATATGACCGTAATATTAATTGGTACTTCTCAAAAACTCTGTCAACGATATAATTGCCGCGACCAATATATTTTTGTATAAAATTATTTTAATGGACAGTATTCGTGGCAATTAGACGTAGCTGCATTCATATTTTCTGAAAGTTACCCTAATAGAGAAAAGCAATCGGTCAGTTTCCTAAATAATAAAATTAATTCAGTCAGTTATTAAAAATACCCGACTTCTAAATGATTTACGTGATATACCATATCAATGTAAATAGCGAACTAAATAAAATAGTAATTTTATTATTCAGGAAAGAAGCCAGTTGTCTTAGGTACTAATTAACATTCATCATAAACACCATCATAACACAAATATCCTTTCAAACATTAAATGCAGACATGACTCAAAACAGTAATGTCAAAACACAGCTTACATTTTGGTGACAAACTTTTTTTGTACAAACTTCAAACATGTAAATATCATAAACTCATAACATAAAACATAACCACCAACAAACACGTCGCAGAAGTTGTGATCCATTTAATAGTGGCATTGTATTCTGATTTAAAAAATAGATCAGCGACAAGCAGTTTTCGTGAAAGATGGAAAATTGTGTACAGAGAGACTATGAAAGCCACATGTAACAAAAAAAACTTCGCTTAAATCAGATTCTGCCACTAAACGCCTATATTTTTGTGACAATCCCATTGACTTCCCCTGCATGGCTGCTTGGATGGATGGCTTCCCAGACTAGCCCAATCTATACTCTGTTTGGTTAAGTATTTAAAAAAGGTAAACAATTTCGTAGTATCTTTTTATAGAAAATGCATTGAAAAATGCAAACTAGCTACTTAATGAATCAAAACAATGTGAATCACTGTATTTCCTTGTTATATTATGTACTTAATATTTGCTAAAACTTATTTTCTACTCGTAGTTTTCAATAAAAAGATACTGCAAGAATGTTAACCTTTTTTTAAATACCTAACCAAACAGAGAAAAGGTATTATTTAAATTTCTAACCGTCGTGAATTTTTCACTACAAAATTATACCATGCAGATCAGCGCTTGCGTTTGAATGGGACAATTTTTTACAGTATAAAAACCAAATCAGACCGAGGTGAGCTGGATATTGATTATATGATACATCAGAAGCAGACTACGGCAATTAAAAAGTTATTCAACGACGGGTGAAGTGTAGGTTTTATTACAATGTTATTCACCGTAAAGTTACCAGTAAACTATAAGATATAAGTACTCATTATTCTGTGATGTAATGTAGATAAAAAATATCATTTCGGTATTAAAGCTTGGTAGAAATAATGAACTAGTATCATAAAACAATAGATTGTCATGATTATTTATGGTGGGATTTGATACAGTATAGTCTAACTTAGCAGTAGAAACGGGCAGAAAATTGTTTGCCACCCATGTAAATTTGCAGCCTTTTTCTAATTTCTACTAATTACCTCAACCAATAGTTTCAAAATATTAAATAATCTAAATATACCTTCATTCGTTCGGTTTCCGAACACGGATCACAACACTTCCATTGGCATGATAAATGCATTTGACAAATAGCTGCCGCACTTTGTACTATAGAGAGCATGACATTGCATGCATACCTAATTGTGTGTTCAATACCTTACAGGCAAATCAGGCAATTATTTGAATTTTCTCTACTCTGTACTGTCATTATTTGACTAATAATAAGCCTAATTACAAAGATAGAAGGCCCTTCTTAAAAGTCTGACTTTTAGTAGCAACTAAAAGTGTGTGGTGACACATGCAATTCAATGCTCGCGATAATTCATCTAAAACAAACCTGATAGTGGTACCCACAACCTGTTCATTCTTGTTTAATTTAGTAAACAAACAACTTTCAGATCTCTACACTTTTTTGATCTCAAACTACCATATTTGCCTATACCAAGATATCCGAGTGCTTTTCAGTCAACAGTTATTATTTCCCATGAGATTATTTTATTTTTAATTAAGTTCATAGCAGTTTATGCCAAAAATCGTGATTTTAGGTCATACGTCATCGGTCATTAGCTAAATAAGTAAATGAACTTTATATCACGTTAATACAGACGTCATCCGCAACAGGCTTCGTCAAAAATTTACGTAGAGTAATGTGAACAAACTATAAATTCCCAACACCCTTCGTCAAAGTAATAATTACTTTTAGGTTTTAGTTTAATTACTTTTAGGCTAGAAAGTTGTTAACTAGATATCATAACTACGAATGGATGGGCATTACATTTGGGTAATGAGGCAGTCCGCGACAAGGATTTAATCCGAATAAGTACAGCCCTGTGGTGTACCACTTTGTATTTAATATTTATGCGGGTACTTCTACGAGCGTTTCAACCACTAAGACTCGGTGGTAGCGTCATTACAAGAATCCTGTGAGAGTAGAAGTCGTTGACTTCTACCAAGATATCCAAAAATTCATGACACTCACGGGAATCGG
>JALPQI010011723.1:0-39166 GCA_025490895.1 Thaumatotibia leucotreta
CTGATTTAAAATTATTTTCAATTACTCAGTACAACAGACAAACAACACTCACACTGTGAAACAGTGACTGAGACAAACATTAATCAACCCACAGATTAAATATAATATAAAATAATATGTCTATGAATCAACCACAGCACACAGATAAGGCTAATTGCTAGAAATAAAATGAACATGTCAAACTCACCTTTGAAAAAAGAACGTTCCGTTCCGTTCGATCTGACGTAAATACTTATTGCCAACATAAGTCAACAATATAAAAACTGACAAAAGCGTATCTAAATGACAGGAAAAAAATGTTACGCAATGCAAATTTGCGATTATATCCAAAAATCAGGAGATTTTATCAAATATGGAAAAGAAATTAGTAGACCAGGAGACTATGCCAAAAATCATGTAATCTCCTGATAAATCAGGAGAGTTTGCAGCACTGCCTATAATTCTATTTTTCTGCCTTGATTTCGGATTAGATGACAGACAGTGACACTACACTTGTCAAATTGCGTTTGAATACTGCACTTGTTTTAAAACAATTGCCACTCTTATGAATTACACACATTAGCAAACATGTCCATAATATGATAGCATAATAAAGAAATATTAAATTAAGCATAATCGTAACAATGGTTACCTCTGCATCGATTACACTATTTTTGTGAAGTGAAGTGTTACAAAGTTCCGGTGTCATTGTTGTGAAAAACGCACGTGAATCATTCCCTTATGTTGTTAGTGTTTGTTGTCAATGTCAGTGTCAGTTTATCGTGTGGGTGGTGCATTTTGAATGCAAAGTGCATTGAACTGCATAAATCAATCAATCAATACGATAATCCTTCATTTGAATTCACGTATAAAATATTTGCAGAATCAGTAAATATGGAGGATATAATATTCAGGCTAATGCAAAACATAGAAAAGTGTTTACTAAATAAACTTGGAAGAAATTGCGAAGAATGTAAACATCATGATGAATATACTCTTCACAAAGAGATAATAATTTCAGAATTCCCAAGAGCATTTAACCTCCTCGGAGAGCTGGACCTGAAGCATGTTTCATCTGCTGCAGATGTGTTATCTTCACTCATACTACTGTACGAAGAGTTACAATTAGATGCTGTATGGAATCCTCAAGAGTCTAAGGAATACGCGAAACAACTAAATAATTTTCTGGAACTGTCGTATGAAGTCACATTTGACAACATTTTGAAGGAAAAGAAACCTTTCTATGAGCCACAAGAGGTATTTGACTCTTGCATGGAGAAAATACACCGAAGGCTTACTCCAGAAAATTTCAAAAGATATCCTGCAACTATTGATGTGTACTGTAAACTTGTACAAGGAATAAAAGTGAGTGTATAGAATCAAATAATCTCGAATATAATATATTATATTAGTAAACAGAACTATATAATAGTTCTGAAACAGACTGAAATAATTACCTATTTAAATATTTTATTTGCTCTTCCAGGACTACAATATAGCTGTAAATCCACAAAAGACATTGCCGGCAGCATTGCTTCTAATTGATGATTATATGACGGTTCACAGGAACAAAGGTTTGAAGAGTTGTGCTGCAATTTTACAGAGCATGGTGAGACTTAATACAAATATTTTACTGGAATTGCTTGTGGTTCTTGCTTTACTCTATGTAAGATATTAGTTTGGCAGGAGACAAATTTATGTGTCACTTAACTGTATTAATTAAATTTCAGTAGCTTAACATATTTACTGCCACATAATAACCATTGTGTGTATATTTTTTTTAAATAGCATTTCTAAAAAACAATTAACTCAATTTGAATTCCAGGCCTCAAACGGGTTCCACAATGGCAACTATTATGAAGTTGTGTACACAAGCCTCAAAAACTCTCTTCAGGTGCAATATGTTGATGTGAACAAGCTCTCCCACATCTGTCTCATGGAGTTGATAAGGCTCCTACCTGCTCAGGAAAAGGTACGCAACATATATGTTATACAGATATATCTGTTAAAATGCTGGCTCTGTACCAAGAGCCACGAGTTATTGTATTGAGTGCATGATTTTCATACTTTCTATCTATCTCAGTTGTGTCAATGTCAACAATATGCAACTAAAAGCAGGATGAACAGAAAGTAAATAAGGCAAACATTAATGTTTCTCTAACCAACCATGCAGCCAGCTCATGATATAGAGATATTGCAAAAAAAGCTTGCTTGGGCCTACAAACATTAACCCAGATAAGCCTAAAACCAAAAAAATGTGACCCCCGGATTACGATAAAGTGATTAATTGTCAATAAAATACTACAATTATCCAAAAAATAAGAAAAAAAATTGGTGTTATAATACCTGGTCGGCGTAAGTGGGTTAAGGAATTCTTTTACTTTCACATGGAACATCATAATATCAATCATCAAAATCTGAAGTAAAATATTATTATATTTTTAAATAAAAAAAATATATAATTTGGTTTTTGATAGTATCAGTACCTATGTTTTATTAGATTGAATTGAATCTGTTTCACTTTACATAAAAGAAAGAGAAAAAGAATCACACACTGATACATAAAAAAACAACAAACAAGCAAACAATGCAAGTGGATTGATGGTAACACCTGTGCGTTACCATCATTTTTGGTAATTAATTAAAAATATAAAATCATTTCATTTGCAGACCGTCAAATCAGGTGAACTATACGTAATCACCCTAGAACAGATATACCAAGAGTCCAACTTGTTGAGGAAAGCGAACAACTTTAGGTTCAGCAAGAAGTTGATTGAGATCCATGGGGCGAACTGTGCTAATAGGAAGAAGGCTTTCTGTGCTGTTGTGTGTGACAATTTGGACACATGCTGCAACGTGGATGTGGCGCAAATGCTGCTTATGTCAATTTTAGAGGTAAGAATACAATAGTTATTTGTTTTACTAGGGAGCAAAGTGATTGTTTAACTCTCGTGCAAATATTGAAACCCGAGCAAGCGAAAGATTCCTGAATTTGAACCACGAGCGCAGCGAGTGGTTCATAAAATGGAATCTTGAGCGATGCGAGGGTTTTGGTGTGACTCGTATTTGATTAAGGGTTAAGGCACGAGAGTTGCACAAGCTTTGCTGCCAAGTGAAACACAACTTTTTCACCACACTAAAGCGAGGATACATGCGAAATAAAACTCAAACATAACATATTAGAAGGTATTTATTTGCAAGTCCTCAACTTCCAAAAAATAAACAAATCAGCTTTAGTCTATCCAGAAGATTAAAAAAAATATTACTTTAACCTGTAGAGATTAAAACACAGTTTTGCGCTCTGAAATTGAAGGACAAACAGCGTGTTTACGAACAGTGTGGTGAAAAAAGCATTTGTTGATTAATTATGGGGAACGCAAAACCAGTTATTTTGACCTCTTGAGTCCCAGTGTACTTACAACTGTTGGATTTAAATATTTCAAACTAGCGCCTGAGTTGCTTTTGCTTTATACGGTTTCAATTTGAAACAAACGAAGTTAGTTACTATTATTTCAACAATTAACTGTTTCTAATGGCAAGGAATTATGAGGATAATACAGCTTGAACTGGTTATAGTCGCTATTTTCGACAGTGGAATCTGATTCAAACCATAAATCGGGCAGAAATTCTATAGACGTTTATGCTTCGAAAAGGATTTAAAAACGATGACTTTCAACATAATTAAAAATCGTAACACTAATTGAGCTATGGACTATACAACGACATCTAATATTATGTAAACATTTAAATACGTAAATCCAAAGCATAAGGATCAAAATCGTTAACATATCTTTGAGTCAACCAAGCAGCTCAACGTGTAATTTATTAAGTAGTGTTTAAATACTTGGTCTTCAATGTAACGTACTTATTTGAGTTCCAATAAATATGTATCTAAAATTCCAGCATATGCTTTTACTCCAACGAATGCGCCATTGGAGTGACAGAGATATATTACAATATGCTCGAAATTTTCGATTTACGAAGTTATCTTACCTCAATAACTGTATTTTTTCCAGTGCTTCGAAGAATGGATAAAACACTGCTGGTGCGTCTGGAACGTGCGGCTGCCAGCCGACCAGCAACTGCTATCCTTACTCCTAAAGGTCATGTACATCAATATCCATGACGATATCCTCTCCAAGAAACTTCAAGAAATAATAGAGACTTTAATTTGTATTTCGGCTAAGGAAGACCAGCAGCAGATATTGGGCAGTTTGGAGAGTAGGAGGCATTTGACCAGTCATGAATTCTTGAGGAGGCTGGAGGCCACAAGAATTGAGGCTCGTGCTTTTGCGCATAGGCCTTAAATATGTCACGACGTATCCGCTTAATATGATAAGCACACTAATCATGGATTATTTCCAGACCCATCCACCTTGATCGCTTATTGGGTATTATTTTGATAAGAATTACGATACATTTGACCACAAAATCGTCTAGCGAGTGAAAGTCTACCTTATTTCTATTACCTACTGCTGCAAAAGAGACATATCGCACATTATAACAGCTCTACGGCGACTCGACTCTACGCCAAATATTGAAATTTAAGCCCTATATCATAATGTTCTAGGTTAAATTTCAAAATAGTACATTACGACACAAGTGCGAAAAACATGAAATTTGAAACGAGTGGCGATGTTTTAAAACACGACCGATAGGGAGTGTTTTAAATCGACAGGAATTACGAATTTCATTTTTGCACGTGTCTCGTACGACTTTTTTTAGTACAGATACTACAGATGGCCCTATATAAGGGACCAATATACGTTCGTCACACATTGACCACACGTTGTCCACGCGGCGACTATGCGTTTGCGACTGACGTGTATCGAGCAACCATTTGCATTGCTCTCGTTCACGCCGCGTTGAATGACCATTGGGTGGATCAACCAGTTGACTACTCATCGAAAGTATGAGTAGAGTTGCTGCCGCGTTGGCTTCGAGTTGTTAAAATATGCGAAGACCTATAGAATATCCCGTGTTTGACTGGTTACTATTTCTAATAATACGCTACATATTATAAGTATTAGTTAAGTATATTCGATCTCAAGGCATATGATGCTCGCTGCGTTACATGTATACGCTCTTTATAGTTATTTATCGATGTTGTCAAACTATATTTAGTGCCATATTATAACAATTATTAAGTCACGTGTAATTTGCATAATCTGGATGTTAGGAAATAATAATTATCAATCTTATCTTAAACATATACGGTTTCCTGAGACATTAACAACCTCGCACACTGTTTATGTATATATCATACTGATAAACTTTTAGTATGGGACCACCACTGAAATCGCGAAAAAAAAACACTTTCACGTAACCAATATGTATGGAAGTCTTTATTTTCGCGATTTCGGTGTAGGTCCCATACTAAAAGTTGTACAGTATGACATATATACGGTGTGTACAAGGTTATTAATTACTCAGGAATCACCGTGTACAGTCAAGTTGGGTCAGTGAAACAGGGGTCAACTGAAACGCTCCATACATTTACTATGCAAACATTTCTTCCTGGATAAGTGGAACAAATTTCACTTACTCAACTTGACTATATAGTACCTAATTGAAGATTTTAATGTTATTAATATCTTAATAGACCCCATAGTAGCCGATTGTTTAATTAATGAAATGTCCTAGGTGTAATAAGTGAAAATAAACGCATTTAATCATTCACGTTTATAATTGTCTACCCCTTAAAAACTTCAACTGTAATTGTATGTAGGTGCATTAACCTTTCCCTGGCAAGTAGCAGTTGGTATGATGGGTAAAGTTGTGCAAAATTAATCGTTTAAAACCTTGCGATTTGTTATTTAGTTTTCAAATTCCACATAGACATGGAATCGGGAGTACATAGAATTAGATTTTTTTGCCTCTCATCTGTCAGGACAGAAGGCATTGTTAGCGTGGACAGCAATAAAAAATATTGTGTATAAAATAAATTTATTACAAAATAATTATTGATCCTTAATGCAAGCAGAACTAAACAATCTTATTTTACCTATTTCGACCATGAGTCCATCATACATAATACATAATTTATATATTTTCGTTCATTTTGCGACAAAATATAACGCAAATTGAGGCATAGTCTAAATAGGGCCTAAGAGATAATGTTGCATTATATAGTTATCAGTATCACAGATATAATGTTGATTGTAGTCTGAAGTCAAAATCATGCCGCGGAATCGACAGTTGGTATAAATAGTTCTGTACCATTGTCAAAATAGATTACCTAGTGACCATATACTGAGGAAAGCCAAATGTCCGGGTTTTCGTAAGTTTTTGTCTTGGTTTTGTGAACTACGTGGTACCTACCCAGCCGGCAATTCAGAACCAAATTGTCTTTGACTTTCCTATTGCAATTACAGTGTAGTCCGTTTAGTACGACTTCAAACCGTTTTTAGCGACGTGTGCATAGGCATATGATTGGTTTTAGTATGAGCCACTATGAAAGCACATCCGTTTAATACGATCGTCTGCTTTTAACGACGGGTTTTAACATATAGTCGACCATTTACAATGACGAGAGATAGTGTACTTTGTCGCAGGTTAAAATTCGAAAAGCTCAGCGTTGAAATGGTCTGGCAAATGTAGAACGATATCCCGCATTTCTTCTAGTTTAGATTGCGCACTTGTCCTTGCCCAGTAGACGGGGCATGTCGTGTTGTTGCAGTGCTCGGATCGGTCGTGTCCGCAGCATGACTCGCATATCTGGAACAATAATAATAACTTTGTTGATCAACAATGTGAGGCACAAAGACTCATTAATATAAAAAATTACTGTAGGAGATAATTTAATCAAACCAAAAATCGTTGATAAAGTTAATTAATGTGCATAACATATATTTATTTTAGAATTTTTCATCGCGTAGTTTAAAAAATAGAGGGGGGGGGACACATTTTTCAGGCTTTGAGAGCTGATATCTCGAAAACGATTTGCTTAAATAAAAATAAGATTTATAAACCTTCATATAATTTTCAAAGACCTTTCTATTAATACCCCACATGCTTATATACAACTAAAAAAAAATTTCTATCCCTCAGTTACATGTATGGAGGGCCCCCACCCCAATGGTTTTTTTTTTTCAATTTAGTATCATAATCCTGTAGCGGTTCATACAACACATATCCTTAAGGCCCATTTAGATGGTGCGAGTTTCTCGCATGATTTGGGGCGAGAAATCGTATGACATTATCGTATGCGATAATCGACAGGCGAGTATCGTATAAAAATGTTTACATTCATGCGAGAAACAAAAACTCGCCTACGATTATGTCGTTCGATACTCGTACGGAGATTATCGCCAGGTGAAATAGTTTACACAGGGAGCTGCATTCTAGCGAGATATTTGCTTACGATTTCCCGATTCGTCTAAACGCGTTCTCGTATGACATTTTTTCACGAACGAGCGAGTATCGCACGAATCGGTGCGAACCGATTTTCATACGAGATTTACCTGTCAACTTACAACGTGATTAGTTGCTTATCTTATTACCAGCATACTGTTATACAAACTACTTCAATATCTATCATCAAAAGGAGAGTTTTCAGGTCGTACGAATGTATTTTAAATGTTTATTACCATCATTACTAAACCGATTTTGTTAATTCCTTTTTTATCTGAAATAGATATATTTTTAGAAAGAAGACCAATTCCATCTCTTTCGTCTGATTTCACACTTTGATCATTAGCTTTTTATGAAATAACTTCAAGGTCTGATTTTGGGGTTAATGAGGAATTGAGAGAACTCCTTAAACGGCATGTGAATTGCGATTTGAGGCTTTTCATATGTAACTTGACCATTTTCTCGTGGAATTCTCGTGGATATTGAATATTATGGAGGGCAAAGAGGAACAGCGTAATTGTTTCCAGCTCTAGTTAGTACATGAACTCGAAATACGATTCTCGCATTCAGATCTTTTTTAGACGGATATGTCCAATCATCACAGGCGAAGCAATTATCGCCTCTTCTCGTGCGATATCGTACAAATAGTTTACATGATACGATATTTTTTCTCGTGCTACGATAATTGCATGGTCGAGGCGAGAAACTCGCACAGTCTAAATGGGGCTTTACCAAATTTCGTTACTGTAGCATTTATAGTTTCCGAGTAAATCGGCTGTGACAGACGGACATGACGAATCTATAAGGGTTCCGTCTTTGCCATTTTGGCTACGGAACCCTAAAAAAACGAAGAATGCTCGACATGTTTTGCTCCGTAAATGAGGAGCTTTTTTCAAGAGCCTATCGCCATGAGTAGGTCAACATTGATACACGAAATGGGCGGGGAGTTTTAGAGGTGCTACTTTTATACTAGCGGCCCTACTCAAACTGCAAATCAGCAAATGTCGACGATTGACAGAAAAAAAATCTCGAAATTTGCGGATTTCGAATATCGCGGTAGTAGGCCTGTTCGATGGCTACACACGCCGAACGGTGCTAGCGTATACCTGTGCAGTCTTGTCGGGAAGCCAAGGTCATCTCACCTGTGTGATTAAATGTCCAAATAATCCCTCGCCTGTGTCACGCGCGCCCCGCACGCTACGCACGCCGAACGGTATACGTAGCGTATAATATCGCCTGTGCAGGTGACAACGGTCTCGTCGAGAAGCCAAGGCTATCCCGCCTGCGTGCTACAAGTTGCCAATCGCTGACAGTCAGTAGCGTATCATAGTTTTCCGTCATTTTCTTAATATTTTTTATTTTTACATATTTGGAGAACGGCTGAGAACACAATAATATTGAAGCAAATCCCTTGAACAAACTTTTTGGTCAATCTTACAGTTGCATTTGGGTTTGCTGTCAGTACGAAAAAAGAACACTAATTTCAAAATCCCTGTGTGTTTACATGACATGTTGATGTGTGCATGATCTCAACTCTCGTGGAACTATCTATACTCACGAAGTCACAGGTCCACACTTTGAAAACATTGAAAGCTCAAGTTACAAATTAAAGTTTTTTTAACAGAAAGTAAAATTATTTGACAATTGCAACAATGTCATCCCCCTTCTGTGCGGTCTTGTCAAGAAGCCAAGGTCATCCTACCTGGTCAAGGTGTGAGTACAGTATCAAACGGCCTCACCTGCCGACAGCCGCAGCGGGCCCTTGCCGCCGCCGCGCCGCGCGCCGCCAATAACGCAGCAGCCCGGGCGCCCGCACACGCCACGCACGCCGCGCGCGCCGCACGCCGCGCACGCCGCGCGGTGCATGTAGCGTATGTCATCCTACCCGGTCAAGGTGTGAGTACAGTATCAAACGTCCTCACCTGCCGACAGCCGCAGCGGGCCCTTGCCGCCGCCGCGCCGCGCGCCGCCAGTAACGCAGCGGCACGGGCGCCCGCACACGCCACGCACACGCCACGCACGCCGCGCGCGCCGCACGCCGCGCACGCCGCGCGGTGCATGTAGCGTATGTCATCCTACCTGGTCCAGGTGTGAGAAAAGTAGCAATCGTCCTCACCTGCCGACAGCCGCAGCGGGCCCTTGCCGCCGCCGCGCCGCGCGCCGCCAATAACGCAGCGGCACGGGCGCCCGCACAGCCCCCGCACACGCCACGCACGCCACGCACGCCGCACGCCACGCACGCCGAGCGGTGCATGTAGCGGGTGATGCCGCCCGTTAGTGGCGCGCGGGTGATTACGTCTTGGCGGTGGAAGCCGAGGTCTTTCCACCTAAGTAAAAAGCAGGTAGTTAAAAAAAAATAGTTACTTTTCTTAATAGGTAAGGTTTTTTTTTAATAGGTAATTTTCACAATAGATCTTAACGACTTCGTTAAGATAGGTATTAATTGATTAAAGTCCCCGAGATCTAAGAACGAACATTCGATAGTTGAGAAATAGCCCTTTTGTAAATGACATTGAGTCTATCGAAAAAATGGTGAGTTTTACCCTCATAGCAGTAATAGTACATTACTATAGAGGACGGGAAACGAAGGGTTACAGGCCAAGTAGATATATCTGGCCGAAGGAACTGAGGCCAGATAGGGATACGCGGCCTGTAACCCTGTTTCTCGCCGAGATTTGTATAGTGCTTTTCTCAAACTTGCCATGAAATAAAACGAACTGATTTCGCCGAACCATACTATTTCATTTGTAAATATGGGTGAATCAACTTTTTTCTGTCTGTTATTGCCATGGTTTGCATAGTTTAAGTAGCATAATTTTGCATAAAACCAGCGTGACTCAGTCGACCGTAACCATGGCAATAACAGACAGAAAAAAGTTGATTCACCCATATACCAATAGTACAGTATCGTAAAACATTAAAAAAAAACATTCGCGCCTAACTTTTTTTTTAATCTGTTTGAGGTATTCTTTTACCTGGTGGTATAGACATTCGTTCTAAGGTTTTTTTTTCTGTGGCTGAATGGCAAGACCTGGATGCTTAGCCAAGTTGCCAAGCGCTAGCGCTCAGTAGCGTATCGTAGTTTTCCCTCTCTGTCACTCTTTCATATTAGAGCGACAAAGACAGTTAGCTGCGGTTGACGATTAAGCGCTAGCGATTGGCAACTTGGCTAAGCATCCTGGTGTCACAATTTGACGTTTCGAAACAAAAGACAGTCTGTTTGCAGTCCTAGGTGTGAAATAAATACATGAAATCTCTTTACATATCATCTTAGCACATGACACCGGATACATAGTATTTCCGGGTTTAATTTAAAGTAAGTAACATCAACATTACGTAGCAAGTTTGAGAAAAGGTTATTTAACCTCCTGCCACTCAAACACCTATTAAAGGTCTCCATAAACAAAAGAAATTCTATTCTATTTCCTGCACTATTAATTCAAAATCCACTGACGAATTTTATTGTCTCGGCGGCAGGAGGATAATCTACATATAACTGATGTATTTTGATCGTTAGCCACTCGGACTGTTCAAGGGTCTGAGGATTTGACGAAGAAAACTTCAGGTTTAAATGACGAAACTTGTACTTTAGCATTGGTTGAATATAAAATTCCTTATAATTAAGAAGAGCGGTGAGCTGCGGTCGCATTTCGTATGCATTTTCATCAAACGCTTTTCGTCGACTACTCCAAAACCCTTACACTTAGGGTGCGGCTCCACTAACGCGGAGACGAGCGGAGCTGTGGGAGCTCGGCCAATGAGACCGCATCACAGTGTTTCGAATTTTGAATTTGACGAATATAATTGGTCAATTTTGCAAAGCTCCGCTCTGCTCCGCGTCAGTGGAGCCGCACCCTTAGTCTGTGATTTCTAAGAATGAACTTTTGACAGTTATATTATTATATTAATCCTTATTAATATGAGGGTCAAACTCGCAATTTTTTCGATAGCCTTAACGTCATAAATATAAGAGTCACTTCTAAACTGTCAAAAGTTCATTTTTAGAAATCTCAGATTATGGCACTGGTCTCACCGCGAGCTACTTAGTTATGAACTATCGGCTATAAACGAACAAAACATATACACTCCCGTGTAAAAAAAAGAGACACGGCGATACTCGCCCGGCGGTGATAGCTGATAGCTGGGCGAGTATTGCCGTGTCTCTTTTATTTACACGGGAGTGCGCATCTTTTTTTCGTGTTTATAGCCGATAGTTCATAGCTTAGTAGCTCGCGGTGAGACCAGTGCCTATAGTCTCACCACTTGAAAACGTCGAGGCCGAGCAGCGACAGGCAGCGGTGCAGCGGCGGCAGCAGCACCCGGGTGGCGTAGTACGCCACGTGGGGAACATTGCCGCGGGCCTCGTGTGGCGTGCGAGCGAGCCGCACTAGTGACATGTTTGACGCATCCGCTATTCACTAGCCCCTCAAGCTGTTCAAGGGTCTGAAGGGATTTGGCGAAGAAAACTCCAGGTTTATATGACGAGACGTGTAGTTTAACTGAGTGGTTGTCAAATGAACTGTAAAAATTACACATACAACTGGATGCCGTTTTGCAATAATGCGTCAACCCACATCCATTATGCAAGAAAATGTCAACTTTAATTAGTAATTTATAGAATTGAGTTTTAATTGACGAATTGATGTGGGTTGACACATTGCAAAATAGCATCCAACTAAGAAGAGCGACGAGCTGCGGCCGCATTGCGTGTACATTTTCATCAGGAGCTTTTTCATCCACTACTCCAAAACCCTTACCCCCTTATTCATAAACGTCTGCTAACTTAACACGCTGCTAAGTATTGTTTGTCCTTTTTGCTATTATAGACACATTGTTAAGACCTGAAGGGACAAACAATTATTAGCGGCTTGTTAAGTTAGCAGACGTTTATGAATAAGGGGGTTACTCACCACTTGAAAACGTCGAGCCCGAGCAGCGACAGGCAGCGGTGCAGCGGCGGCAGCAGCACCCGGGTGGCGTAGTACGCCACGTGGGGAACATTGCCGCGGGCCTCGTGTGGCGTGCGAGCGAGCCGCACTAGTGACATGTTTGACGCATCCGCTATTCACTAGCCCCTCAAGCTGTTCAAGGGTCTGAAGGGATTTCGCGAAGAAAACTCCAGGTTTATGTGACGAGACGTGTAGTTTAGCTTAGTGATCTACGAACAAATAAAGCATGGAAGCCGCACGCCATAGTAAATTGCCTTTCCAAATCGGTCCTGAATTTTAGTTGACAAATGTCACCCCCTCTTTAATGTATCACGTCAATGAATTTCAATGTCACCCTATAAAAACTTAAACCACCATTTCAAAATAGTTCTGATTGGTCCATCAAAGTTTTGATTGACTATTTTCTATAAACATTTGTCAAAGTTGTTGCGCCGAAATATGCGCGATGTTGAGAAAAGCGGTATGTCCTGCCCATCTTGGCACAATTGAACAATTGATTTTGGGGGCATTTTTGAGCTGGCGTTAGACGTCCATGTTATATATGGTCGCAGTTAGTGGTTGTCAAATGAACTGTAAAAATTACACATATACCTAAGCCCTTACAATTAAGAAGAGCGATGAGCTGCGGCTGCATTGCGTGTACATTTTCATCAGGCGCTTCTGTCCTAATTGACTCCAAAACCCTTACAATTAGTCTCACCACTTGAAAACGTCGAGCCCGAGCAGCGACAGGCAGCGGTGCAGCGGCGGCAGCAGCACCCGGGTGGCGTAGTACGCCACGTGGGGAACATTGCCGCGGGCCTCGTGTGGCGTGCGAGCGAGCCGCACTAGTGACGTGTTTGACGCATCCGCTATTCACTAGGCCCTCAAGCTGTTCAAGGGTCTGAAGGGATTTGGCGAATAAACTCCAGGTTTATATGATGAGACGTAGTTTAGCTTAGTGGTTGTCAAATGAACTGTAAAAATTACACATATACCTAAGCCCTTACAACTAAGAAGAGCGATGAGCTGCGGCCTGTGGCCGCATTGCGTGTACATTTTCATCAGGCGCTTCTGTCCTAATTGACTCCAAAACCCTTACAATTAGTCTCACCATTTGAAAACGTCGAGCCCGAGCAGCGAGAGGCATCGATGCAGCGGCGGCAGCAGCACCCGGGTGGCGTAGTACGCCACGTGGGGAACATTGCCGCGGGCCTCGTGTGGCGTACGAGCGAGCCGCACTAGTGACATGTTTGACGCATCCGCTATTCGCTAGCCCCTCAAGCTGTTCAAAGGTCTAAAGGGATTTGGCAAACTCACTCCATCGTAGGCCACGTCTCTGCCCTTGGCTAGTCTGTGGCCATGAGTAAGCCTATTTCAGATAGAAGAAAAAAAAAAACTCCAGGTTTATATGACGTTACGTGTAGTTTAGCTTAGTGGTTGTCAAATGAACTGTAAAAATTACACATATACCTAAGCCCATACAACTAAGAAGAGCGATGAGCTGCGGCCTGCGGCCGCATTGCGTGTACATTTTCATCAGACGCTTCTGTCCTAATTGACTCCAAAACCCTTACAATTAGTCTCACCACTTGAAAACGTCGAGGCCGAGCAGCGACAGGCAGCGGTGCAACGGCGGCAGTAACACCCGGGTGGCGTAGTACGCCACGTGGGGAACATTGCCGCGGGCCTCGTGTGGCGTGCGAGCGAGCCGCACTAGTGGCGTGCAGGGTGCGCCGGCGCAGACTAGCCACGATACTCGCCAGCCGGTGCGTGGGAGGGCGCGTCGGTCGCGAGACACTAGTCTCCTGGAAATGCGGGGTTCATTGACTTAGGTATTATAAAACCGTGATTAGAATGGGATTCGAAAGTACTGTTGACACAACAGTGTATAAGTCAACCTGGGATATATTCATATATTCCTAGTTTAAGTGCAGAGACTTACAGACAATAGATTAATTAATTACTCACTACATCTATAAACAACTCTTCTTGGTAAATAAAATGTCATTTGTTGTGTCAACAGTACATTCCAATCCCTTTCTGACTCCGGTTTGATAATACCCCCTTATTCGTACACGTCTCTTAACTTAGCAAATCGGAAAGTGACCACAGTTTTACTGAAAGCGACCAACTACTATTTTTTGTCAATCTGACTTAAGCTTTAACATATTAAGTTTGATCGCATCCTACGTTTCAAAAAATAGGAATTGTCGTTTTCTGCATAACTATGGTCAAGTATTGTTTGTCCCTTTCGACCTTTTATCGATGTATATTAAGACCGACAGGGACAACCAACACTTAGCGAAATTAGAAGACGTTTATGAATAAAGGGACAAATATATATAGGTACACTGTTTTCATATAACTTATTTTTTGGTTTACACTAACTTGACGATCTCATTAGGCGGGGCGAAATAAAAACATCAAAGAACTTTATTGTTGAAAGTTGAACTTTAAATACAAATAAATAAAAAAATAATACATCACTGCAGACGTCGAGAAACCAAACTTACCAGGCTGCGTAGGTATCTCCTACGCTCGGCCGAATGACACAAAGCCTGCTAAGTTTGATTTCCAGGTAATAATATAAAAATTCTAACATTCAACTGATATTTTATACTAACTTGGCGATCTCATTAGGAGGCGCCGCGGCAGCAGCTCTGTACCCACCCACCCCGTGATACTCCCTCGTAAAGAACAACTCTTGGGGCGACATAGAACCGTCGACGAGTCGTGTCAACGTGGACGTGACGAGTCGTTTGACGCGAGACACGTCGCCGGTGGAGAATAACTCGCATAGGGATTGTTGGAGAAGCTGGAATTAAAAACTTTTTGAACGTTTGTGTAATAACAATAACAGACTTGGCATAATTTACATTACGAGCCCCGATGCATATGTTCTCGTCCAGTTAGACAGTTTTTCGCGTTCATCCGGGGGAAAAGGTTTAGAGACAAAACCTTCACTATTCAATAGTAGTACTAAAGTAGTTTCTTTGAGTATAAAATATTTGGACTTAATAAATCAGAATAAAAAAAAACTATTTTACGAGAGGTATTTTTTTAAGTTTTTCCACATATTTTAATTTTGTAAATAATCAATGAATGTAAAGAACGCCATTAATATTAAAGACGACATGGTACACCTGATGCACTGCGAATTTTGCGTCAAGCTTATAAGCGCGGAATTACGGTGGTGAACGAAAATATAATTTAGACACTGGTTTGTTAAAATCGATTTATTAAACAACAAAAGCGTACTTCAGATTGTTGTGTCTCTTGAAATGTAGTACATTAACCATGACTAACGTTCATAGAATTTATTATTAGCATAATGTGATCATTTTCAAAATATTCACAAATTTTTAAAAATTGTTTCGAACTAGACGAACTCCACTGCATCGGGGCTCGTATTTAAATGGGCTAGGTTAGAGCCGCGATCAATGCGATCACATTGGATATGCGAAATATAATTATGTTATGTGACACAAGTTTCTGCAAAAGTAACACTATGCCTAACAGAGTGGCACTTGAAATTCGTCGGAAAAATTATGTGCGAACAAAGAAAATCATTGTTTGATACAATTAATTATTATAGTTAGTCCATCACGTTAATATAAAATATTGGAACAAGTTTTTTTCCTGATCACAAAAAATACTAATATAAAGCGTGAGTTTACAAATGGGGTCTGTAGGCTTAGCACACAATCGGTGCGACATTATGTCGCTGTGAGATATACTATCCGTCTCTCTTTTATTGACATAGTTAATAAAAGACGGGAAATCTAAAAGTTGGGGCGTTTTAATAGTAGATTGTACAACAAGTGCATTAAGTGACCCATTTTTAACGGGGGCAGTTTTTTGGTCTGAGCGAAGCGAAGACCAAAATAGTAGACGAGGATAAAAATTGACATTTATGCCCGTGTTGTACACTCTACTTTTCACTTCGTTTGCGAGGAAAGTAAAATAGTACAAAACATTTTTCACTGCAATTTACACAACTAAGTTGTCGTAAAGCGAAAGAAGAAAAAATATACAATTATACAACTAATACCCGCCAACTCATTTTTTAATTATTTTTTTTTAATTTTCAACCTGGGATTAGGCTTCATATGCTCGGTTTTCTGCCAAGTCAAACATTTCGGAGCATTTTTGAACGATAATCGATATCTATTTTATGTGATTTACTAAATTTAATGACAGAAAATACAGAATTCTAATAATTAAATAAAAAATATAACAAAATTTGTCAGCTATACTATTTTATTGATCAATAAAATTGTGCAATATGTTTTAACTGTTTGGCTGTTGGGACCGATTACTTTAGCCCATCTTAGCCTTAGAAAACGATTTTACTTTTATGCTCTAGAACATGAAATGCGATTTTATGTCGTCTACGCACGACATAAAGGTGCACTTTTTGAGCATGAGAAGTGAAAACCCTATTTACCTTTACTTGGGCGGGGCAACCATCTCGCCGAACCGTTTCGATGCCTTTGGCCTCGTATGTGGGGCTCTCCTGATCGGGGCTTTCGTACATGAAGCCGACGTAACGCTTCTTTGTTTGTAGGATACAGGGCTGGTAGACCTGACAGAACAACAGTTATTTTATTTTTATTTTTACATATTTGGAGAACCAACGGCTAAAATAACAATAATAAAATTTAAACTGGAAACAGGAAGCCAAGTATAGCGACTCACAGATTTTAAATACTGTAGTTGGGAAAGAGTAATTTAACAGTATTATTTGATCGATCGATTGCCGCGTGGTGACGGCAGTAAGAATACATTTTGTCACCGTCATAACACTTATACAAACACAAAATATGAATGAAAAACAACAAATTGGCTTTTAAACATTCTGTCCGAGCTTTTTTTGCTAGCAGATTAAACAATTAGACTGATCGTCTGACACAGGTTGTCTATAATATGTATAATGTATTAATATGTATATTAGGGTGGAGCGAAAAAATTTTTTTTAATTTAGTTTTTCCTGTATTACCAATCGATGTTCGACATCTTCAGATGTCTAGAAAAAAAAAATTCAATGTTCTACATCAACGTCTTGAGGTGGCGCATCAGATTTGAAGTTTGAAGAAAAACGCAAATTACCGTTATTTTCAACATTTTTGTTAAACCTATTTTTTTGCTAATGTTTTAATTCTAATAACTTTAGAACAATAATAATACTTCTAGCTTTAAAAAAAATTATCAGCTGTGATGCTAAACCTTCGAAATCCGAAGCAATAGACTCTTCATTCCCTCTGAAATACTGGGACTTTGTGTCAAATATTGATATGTCCTGCCTGGCCTTTATTTTATAATGAATGGACCCATCTCTCACTTCTGGTGCACAAACAGATGCCGAAGCCTCAGTTACGAGCTTGATGCACCATTCTACGGCCTGAGTGCGACAAGGATAGTTTTCAATCTGAAATAATTTATCTCCTGAGTATCATTTCTGAAATCTCTGCGTCACTGTATTTCATGTTCACTGGAGGTTCTATTGTATTTCTTTTGACCAATTAATGAAATCATAATATTTTTAAAACCTCTGTTCTAACATTTGGTAGGTAGCTAAAACATTGCCTGACGCTTTCCTTTACACTCTCTTTTGTTGTTTTTAACACCTTCTACGGCGCCAGTTCTCTTAATTATGGTTCATCATAGTTAAAAGCTAACATACACTACATACATAGCTAAAAGTAATTATTCCGGGTACGCAAAGAATATAGTTTTTTATAATAATTGTTTTTAGGTATTCAAGCAACTACAAACAACCTTTAATCATGCTAAATATATGAATAGGCTCATGTTAAATTATTTTGATTGAGAGTCTTCGTAAAACATCAGATTTTTTGTTTGTTTGCGTAATTTCTTCGCAGTTTTGTAATTATTACAATAAACATAATAATAAAATCAACCTTAATGATTTGTTGGTAACTTATTATGGGAATGATGCTTTGTTTCAAATGATTTCAATGTCGGTGGCGATCATTTCACACAAGTTTTTAACAGCAGGGTATTTACCACTATTAAGTTCCAGAAGTTCATTTATTAGCCACAAATAATATTTTATTATATCACATTACGTTAGTAACATAGTACAATTTAGTTTTATTGGATCGCCAAACAAATGGCACCGCAAGTGTCAAAATACAAAATTAACAACAATTCAACTTTTTTACACTTGCCCTTAACACTTATTGACGAGTTTTATTTTCTATGTAGCGCTAGTAAAACCAGTATAATACACTATACTGAACAGAAATGTAAGTTTTATGACATTTAGATACAATAAAACATTAACTTGCGGCTACACCTTAGTGGCAAAATTGTATCTTTTTTGCAAACTACCCTCGTGGTGCACCACCTTAAGATAAAGTCGTAGAGTCTTGATTTTTGGTCTGAATGAAGCTTTCGTATACGGTCAACTATTGATGATACAGGAGAATTAAAATTTGAAAAAAAATTTTTTTTGTTCAAATTCGCTCCACCGTAATGTATATGTCGAAGGCGGATTGTATAATCCGCCGTATTACAATACGCCTAGCCGGATTACAAAACAGCCCTGTTTTGTAATACGGCGGATTGACGACTAGCCGGATTGAATACGGCTAAATGAAAATCAGGCGGATTGTGTTCGACACCAAACGTTATTCAATGCGGCTAGCCATATTGTAATACGGCGAGTCATGAGCCGCCGCTTTGTCAGTTTTTGGTTCCCATTTCTGACACTCGCGGCGTTGCCTGTCATAACAACAAAAATGGCGTCGTTTGCCGGGAGTGTTGTTGTGAATTTACAAAGTCAATGGTGGAATAAACGACGAAAAAGTGTTAAATATGTACGAAAACAGTGAATTTAAGAAAAACTTTGATGAACAACTAAGCAACTTCTGTAATTCTCAAAGCGGAACGTTACTAAAACCCTGGACCAAAGAGAGAGTTTTTGAGGTTATAGATCATATAAAATCCGCCATAGTAGCCATGAATGACGGTGTTCGGCGGAATGCTACCCAATATTATTGGTATATAATAAATACGCGGTGAATTTGATTTTATCTTTAAAAAAAGTAAACCAGAAGACCCTACAAGTATTAACAGACGTTCGAATTTGGTCCTCTCCGCACCGACTCTCTGTCTTTTAAATAACATTTTGCCCATTCTTTTCTTTCTGTTTATTAATTGGTGTTGTAGCGACAATGGTTGCCAAACCTAACGCGATTTTAGCTTTTTTGGATAAAATCGGAGGCATATCGACATGATCACTGTCTAGTACACGAAAAGCACTGGACCGTTTTTGAACGGTGCGATGGTGTGACGAGTCGAGCGCACGTACGGAGCGGACCAAGTTCGCGGTGCGGAGTGGACCATATTCGAACGTCTATTACTACTGTTCGAGTAATACCCACGGAACAGTATTTCGATACTTTGATGGAAATTCACAAGGTGGGCACGGTGGGCGTGATAAAATGCAATATGCTATATTAATAAATATGATTAAAAAGGTTATTGTAGTAAAATTTTTCTTATTAAAAATGTAAATAAGAAAAATCTTACTACAATAACCTTTTTTAATCGTATTTATTAATTTAGCATGTTTTTTGATGGCTGTATCTTGTGAATTGTAATTTAAAAATAACTGATACCTACCATAAATAAGTACCTAATGTTGGTTACTTAACAATTAAGAAGATTATCTTTGTTCGATTTCTTCTTTATACGTAAAAATGTTGCAATTTCCACATTGTTTTATTTTGTAAGTATGGTCAGATGGTCACCCTACAATCGGAATAGTTTTTCAATACGGCTAAACGTGGGCCGCCATATTGAAGAACGTATCGGAATGACAATCCGGCTAATCGTCAATCCGCCGTATTACAAAACAGGGCTGTTTTGTAATCCGGCTAGTCGTATTGTAATACGGCGGATTATACAATCCGCTTGCGACATATATATTATCTATTATATTATGTATTGCATGTATACGTTATTTGAGTAAGTATATTTGTTGCTAGTACGAAAGTGACGCGCAACACGATAAATTGATAAAACGGGATCATCATTATAAGCCACCAGTGTACTGTAATAGGCTGATGTGATCGTTTGATAGAAAACTAGTTAAACTTGAACGGTATACCTTCTCCAGTTTCAGCGCGACAGGTGAAGGATTGTCCGCAGTAACGGCATCAGCTATCAACTGCCCTATCCGGAACGCTTCTTCACGAGTCCCGCCAGGCACTTGCACGAACATGGAATCGGTGTCGCCGTATACAACCTGTTGGAAAACCTTAGTCAAGTTTCTCGATGGTATCAACAGTCAATAGCAGGGTTCGGAGTAAGTAGTGTGTAATTTACATATACATGGAAAATGTATTACCGGTAGCATTTAAAAAAAGAGACGGTTAATCCCACCTGCTCCCACCAATCTGACACCAGTGGTAACAACTGTTACCACTGGTGTCAGATGGGTGGTAACATGCGGAAGTAACCCTGTTTCTCGATGGTATCAACCATAGTCATTAGCAGGGCTCGGAGTAGGTAGTTTGTAATTTAGGGAACACACCCATACTACGTGACCCTTTTTTATGCGTTTTTTGGTGACCCTCCCCCTGGTGACTAAGCGTAGTATATGCCAAGACCCCCCCCCCCTCCTAGTTTTCACGTAGTATTTTTTGGTCTTTGAAAACGCGTACTACGAGGGTGCAGGCGTAGGTTAAATAGTAAATTAAATTGTAGAATTGTACTTTTGGTTTTAAAAAAATTATATGTATTTTAGTACATTTATTAATGCATCAAGGGCGGTTAAAAAGGAGAGTGCCTCTGCCTGTAAATTTAATTTTGTTAATAAAGCTTCATCAGCTCGAGTTTTCCATATGTCACGTGACAAGATACCAGACCCCCCTCTCCCCCTGGTGACCAAGAGTGGTACTTTGACGGACCCCCTCTCCCCCCTAAACAGGTCACGTAGTACGGGTATGTTCCCTTACATAGAACACGTGTTAACGGTAGCGTTCCTAAAAAGAGAACAATTTTATTGTTACGTTCGTGGGGTGGGTTTTCTATAGAAAATGTATTAAATAAGCCACTAATTAAAACTGACACTTTAATTACTAATTAAAGGAACAAACAGTAAACTAAAACACTGATCACACACAAACTCGCAGTTAGATTCGCAGTCTTCGCTCTTAATGTTAGCTCTTCGCTCACTTGAAACTCCCCTTGGCCGGGACATGCTGGGTTTATATACAAGACACTCAAATCTACAAAGATCGAGATTATTCGATTCTAGAAAGTTCTCGAGTTAGGTCGGTCGGTGGGGTCTGCGCGTGAACATTCTAGAGTATCGCTGTCTCTTTCTACAGGTATCTCTTTCACACCCGTCCAGAATGTTCTCTCTATAGCTGTCTCGTTCACATCCTTCCAGAACATTCTCTCGTGCTGTCTCTATCTAATAGTGCTTTCTCTTTCACTCCTATGGGAAATTTAGCTATATACCGATTTGTACTTGGGAGGCCCGAAAGGGGTCCTGAAAACGCCTGAAAACGGGTTTTCAGGTTATTGCGCCATCCGATAAAGGGTATCCTGAAACGGCCTGAAAACATGTTTCAGGCGCCTGAAAACGACGGTATCTGGGGTGTAATTTTGATTTTGTAGTATGTGAAAGAGGACCTTCTGAAACGGCCTGAAAACGCATTTCAGCCTGCTGAAAACGCTTCTAACGTGTCTAAAATCACATTTATAGTTTTTATCATGCCACCGGCGTAACATTATTTTAACAACGTAAGGTTTCAAGTGGCCATGTAGTGACGGCAGTAACAATACATTTAATTTTGTCATCACTCCAAACTCTTCTCGCGCGGGTCGTAAGAACCGACTAAGGGATTGAAGTTGTCACTGACCATGTTAATCACTAATGTTAGTCTTAAGTTGCATGAATTGCATTTTGCTTATTGTTGAAATTGATTTTGTTTGTTTTTATCTAAGCCATGTGCTTACGCAATAAGTGCTTACGCAATTTAGAATTTTGAGGAAAGGTTGCCGATAGCTGGAGGCGCTAGGAAATATTAATAAAGTGTTCTAAATAAATAATTTAGAGCTCGCAGGAGACTTACCTTTGAACTATGGAATGCAGCGGTTCTTGAAATATAATTATATTCGTGTTTGTATCTCCAGGCGGGTGATAGTTACGGCGGCGGTAACACTTTATTGCAACGATTCCTCTTATTTGCGGCTTTTAAAACGGAATCTTACACGAAATCTTCCGTTTGCGTTGACAAAATGATATAGACTGACTTTTCTGTTTTCTTGACGTATTAAAGAGAATGAATGTAGGTGGCCAGCAAGTCACCTGCTGACTATGAAAGAAAATAGTTTAGGCCGAAAAGGGATTTAGCGCACTAGCGCCACCATGCTCCCGGCCTTGAAATGCGGTGAATTTCAAGTATGAGGTGATCTAAAGCGGTAGATTAAGTAAAGCGGTAGAATATATATATAAAGCGGTATGATAATTAACTAATAATGATTATGAAGCGGGATGAAAAAATGATGAAGTAGATTACTGAGATGGCAACGGATAAAGCTTTACAAGAGGGCGTTTAAATAACCCTCCAGGGGTTTTTACAGTAGCAACCCGAACAATTCCATCAGGCCCAGGATGGACGGCAGTAATTATGCCTCGTGGCCAGTGGAGGGGTGGTACGTCATCATCACCCATCAGTACAACCGTACCTTGTACAACCGGACAGTCAGGAGTACACCATTTGTTACGGACTTGCAACGTATGTAAAAACTCTAAACGCCACTTTTTCCAGTAGGAATGTACAATTGTTTCCAGCAATCTTTTCCTATTGTTAAGGTTCCGACATTCAGTAGACAGGTCAGACGCGGGCAAATATTGAAGCGGGGTGGACATTAAGAAATGAGCGGGCGTCAAACCTCTGGATGCGGATCCGAAGACAAAACACTGAGCGGGCGAGTATTAAGTATGCATTCAATCTGCACGAGCACTGTCAGCAGCTCTTCATATGTTAGAATCTGTGACCCTATAACACGATATAAATGTGTTTTTACGCTCTTTATATTTGACTCCCACATGCCGCCGAAATGCGGTGCACGAGGAGGAATCATTTTCCATTCAATGCGGTAATTACTACATTCGCGGTTAAGTTTACACTTAAAGTCTGCGGAGCGGAAAAGATTATACATCTCATTTAGTTGAGATTTAGCGCCGACAAAATTTGTCCCGTTGTCCGAATACAGACACGATACGGGACCTCGACGGGAGATAAACCGTTTAAAGGCTGCTATAAAAGCGTCTGAAGTTAAATCTGACACCAATTCGATGTGCACTGCCTTTGTAACGAGGCACACAAATAAGCATATATAAGCCTTTTGTGCGTGTTGACCACGACGGCGACAAAGCGTGATGCGAAGGGGGCCCGCGTAGTCGACACCGGTGTGAACAAACGCTTTAGCTTCTTGTATACGACAAGAAGGCAGGTCAGCCATCTTCGGAACTGGATGGATAGGATTGACACGAAAACACGAGTTGCATTTATGCAGTCGGTTTCTAATCACGGTACGTGCGTCAAGTATCCAAAAGCGTTGGCGAATAATTGACATCAACAGACCTGCGCCTGTATGACAATTCACAGCGTGATAGTGGTCAATGATTAGATTCACTACATGATCGCGCTTAGGGAGCACGACGGGGTGTTTCACCTCGAAAGGCAGATCAGCATTCGACAAGCGACCTCCAATACGCATAACATTTCTGTCATCAATGAATACTGACAATTTGACGAGTTTGCGGGACGGTAAAATATTATTTTTAATTCGAGTAATATCATCTTTGAAGTGAACTCTCTGCACGGCAAGTATTAAAGCGGATTCAGCGATTTCAAGATTTTTTATTGTTTCAACAGGGTTCAATCTTTTTATGAAACGAAGTATATAAACAATCGTTTGCAGCAATTTATTCCAAGAAGAAATGCGTTGCGCCAAATCATACAGTACCGACGACTCCTGTTGCACGATAGTTGTCAATGCAATAGTTTTATGTTCTGGCAACTGATCGGCTGCCGTGCAATGAAATGGATTAATAGGCCATTGGTTTGGAGCATTTCCTAGCCATGAGGGCCCATTCCACCACAGGTTATGAGCAATTAATTGCGACGGCGTCAACCCACGAGATAAGCAATCGCTTGGGTTTTCAACTCCAGAAATATGGTAGAAGTTGTCAGGTGACACATTTTCCTGACATTGCGCAACTCGATTACTAACGAATACCGACCATCTATGCGGAGATGATTTGATCCAATTGAGTGCGATCGTAGAATCAGAAAACGCGAAAATTTCCTTAATAGGAATACGAGCGAGGTAGGTATCTTGCACGATTTTAATCAACTTTGTCATCAAAACAGCGGCACAAAGTTCTAAACGGGCAAGTGTAGTCACTTTAGCCGGTGAAACTTTGGACTTTGAGCATAAAAGCTTCACAGTAGTGTTACCAGCTGAATCTGTCACATGTAAGTAGATGACACAGCCATATCCATTGAGACTGGCATCACTAAATCCAACTATCCGACAATCACTGGAGTCAGCGAAAACTCCAATATGGCGCGGAATCTTCAACGTTGATAGCAATGGGAATTCTTGTACCAACACAGAGTAATTCTTAATTATATGCTCTGGAGGAGTCGAATCCCACTCGACTTTACTAAGCCAAAGTTCCTTAATAAGCAGCTTTGCGTATAATACGACTGGCGCTACTAAACCAAGCACATCAAACAAGCGAGCTACGGTAGATAGTATAATTCGCTTGGTACACTTCCCTCCAGCGGGCGGGGATGTAGTCACAAAGAAAGTATCATTAGAGGGTTCCCAAGACAATCCTAATACCTTAGCGACATTTTGTTGGTCGTTAAATTCGACACAAGCGCGGTGAGAGTCAGGAAGACTCTGTAAAAGTGCGGTTGAATTGCTGGACCACTTGACTAAATCAAATGCGCCAGCTTTAAAAAGAGATATTAACTCTTGCGATAAACGCGTAGCGGTTTCTTCATTTATGCACGAATGGACTAAATCGTCCATGTACAGTTGAGAACTAGCGACGGCCGCTGCTTCAGGGTACTGAAGACCTTCATCCAAGCAGAGCTGCTTAATAGTGCGCATGGCCATATATGGACTTGATTTAAGCCCAAAAGGGACACGTGTAAATTGAAAGGTGCGAATTTGCTCTGTTTCATGAAAACGAAACAAAATTTTCACGAATTTATAATCGTGCGGCGGCAAGCAAACTTGCATATACATTTGGCGAATATCTGAAGTCATAGCAACTGGAAACAGGCGAAAATTCAATAACAGAGTGAATAAATCTGCCTGTAGATTTGGACCAGTGTGCAAGACGTCATTGAGCGATTGTCCTGAATGCGTTTTGGCACTCGCGTCCAGGACAATTCTAACGCGAGAAGTTGCCTTTTCGGGCCGAATTACTGCATGATGAGCTATAAAATAGCCCTCATCAGTGTCTTCGGAATCAGGAACTTCGACAAGATAATCATTTTTCATATAATCGGTAATGACTTTATTGTAGTCATCACGAAGGGTGGGTATTTGCTTAAATTTCCTTTCCAGGAATAGCAACCGGCGATGAGCAACAGCTCGTGAATTGCCTAATTCTGAAACATGCTTAGCAAAGGGTAAGGCAACAGTGTATCTGCCTTCCTCATTGCGGGTAACAGAATTGGTATATAAGTTTTCACACTCAGTCTCTTCAGGACTAAGGAAGCGTTTATACGGGATCTCTTCTAATTCCCAAAATTTATTTAGAGTTGACTCAAGGTCACTGTGAACCAAAGCGGTGAAGCAATTGAAATAAGCATTGTCCTGCAGAATATTATCACCATTCTGAGGATAATCTCCCATTAATACATAGCCAAACGTGGTTTGGCAAGCGGGGGGAGCACAAGACCCAGGAGACACTATCACGTTCCCCAAATATATGTAAGGGAAAAGCTGGACTCCTAACAAGAGATCAACATTGCCTGGAATATTCCAAGTCACGTCTGCGAGAGGTAAGTTTGCAATAGCTACTAAGTCGCATTTGCTAGTTTCAATAGGGACCTCGGGAAGCGGGCTTGTTATACAGTCTACTACTATTGCGCGTATGAAGTATCTGCAATTTGGATGAAAGCGCGATTCAACGGTTAGATAAACATATCCGTGTACCGGGCGTGCCATTTTACAAACGCCAATAATATAGGAATTAGTTAGCGGTATCACTGGCAAATTAAGTGACCTGCAACAATCCAGTGTAATCAAATGGTTTTGAGCACCGTTATCAATCATACTTCTTACATCACCATCATGACATCTGACGTATACATGGGCAGTGGCTAGCAGTATTGCAGATTGAGGATTTGACACTGTCAAAGAACAACTCCAGGAGGCTGCGTTGCAAGCACATCAGATGATGTTGCCATATTACTAGGCGAATACGGTACAATAGCAGAATTTACTACTTGCGGGGTGCATGCACAATTCGGACATGCATTTGGGATACTTGCATCTCGCGAAGACGGACCAGCGTGTATAGCGGGTGCGGAAACTAATGGTGTATCATTATGAACATTAGCAAGTAGCTGAGTCGACTTGAGATCCGCGGAAGCAACCTTGCCCGCTTCGAAATGCAAGAGCGTATGATGACGCCTTTGACAAACGTTGCAAGTGTGACGCGAGCTACATTTAAGAAGCGTGTGTGACGTACTAAGACAGTTAACACAACCATGTTTGCTTTTAATTAATTCATATCTTGCTTGCGGAGAAGTCATGTTTTTAAATTTCGCACAAGAGTACAAATTCGAATGATCCTTTTTATTGCACAATACACAAGCTTGATCATTATTCGCGGAGCTTGCAGCGACGTTGCTGCTGGCTAAAAATGCCTTATATGTAGTTTTAGCGGGTTGAGCTGGTGTATTGACAATTGGTTTGCTGACCGTACTACTGTTGGATCTTTCCAAAATCTTCACTTGATCTTGTACGAATGAAACAAATGAACCATATTTAGGAAACTCCTCGTCCCGAATGGTCATTTCAAAGTTTTGTAAAACCTGTGAGTCGGTTTTTCTTAAAGCGCAGTTCAAGAAAATAAAATCCGTTAAATCCGGAATTCCTAACTGCTTCAGTGCAGCAATGGACGCGGAATACTTCTCAATGAAGTTGTTAAGACTGCTGGAATTAAATGTGCATGGCTTAAGATCAAGTACATTATTCAGGTAATAAGTACCTAAGGCGCGTTTATCCTGATATTTTTTGACAAGACTGTCCCAAATTATGGAGTACGTTTCACCATTAGGCACTATGCCAGCAGTTAATTTCAAAGCGTTGTTAGTCAATTTGCTGACAAGATATTGCACACGTTGCGAGTCAGACAACTGGTTATTATTATGAATATTAGCCTTAAATGTTTCATAAAATATTGGCCAATTTTCAGTCCGGCCATCAAAGGACGGCAGTTCGATAGGCGGGAGTTTGACAGCTCGGAACCCGTCGCCGCGGCTCGCAGATGAGGTAGCTTGCGGGGATGTTTTAGAAATATTATTGCGAGCGCGCTTTATTCGCGAATACATATCCTCGAACGAATCTAAGGCGGCGTAATCGGGGTCAGAGCCAGGAATTAGTGACATTGTACATTTATTAATGTCGACAAGAATCGCTTCGAAATTCGAACGCAGGTCGTCGATTGTTTCGCTATCAGCCATGAAAGCTTCATTACTTCGTGATTCGAAATTCGATATTTTTTTAGACGCATCATAAATTCGAGAAACACGTTCGAAAATCTTTTCTTCCTTAGATTTTAATAGCTTTATTTTATTTTCTAATTCAGATTTTGACATATTGACAGCATAAAATGCAAATGTCAAATTCTAAACATATGAAAATCAAAAACAAACAATATGAAAGCGGAAAAATATGAAATGAGCGGTTTAAATATACGAAATGCGTATGAATATGTCTGTGCCGACCAAATTACGTCGACCACAGACGAGCGGTAATGAATATGTCTGTGTCGACCAAAAATTACGTCGACTACAGACGAGCGGTAAATGAATATGTATACGCGGTTCAATTACGGGTTCGAAAAGGACCAAAAAATGCTTACGCAATAAGTGCTTACGCAATTTAGAATTTTGAGGAAAGGTTGCCGATAGCTGGAGGCGCTAGGAAATATTAATAAAGTGTTCTAAATAAATAATTTAGAGCTCGCAGGAGACTTACCTTTGAACTATGGAATGCAGCGGTTCTTGAAATATAATTATATTCGTGTTTGTATCTCCAGGCGGGTGATAGTTACGGCGGCGGTAACACTTTATTGCAACGATTCCTCTTATTTGCGGCTTTTAAAACGGAATCTTACACGAAATCTTCCGTTTGCGTTGACAAAATGATATAGACTGACTTTTCTGTTTTCTTGACGTATTAAAGAGAATGAATGTAGGTGGCCAGCAAGTCACCTGCTGACTATGAAAGAAAATAGTTTAGGCCGAAAAGGGATTTAGCGCACTAGCGCCACCACCATGTATGAATAAAGATTTATCTATCTATCTACCATTCTTGATAGAAGATTAATGACGGGCAGCAGCGTCATCATAGTGAACACATTACTGCGATCACCAATCCGCTTACCCAGCGTGGCGATTATGTGCATTTACCTCCGAATGCGTCTATACGCATAGTTAATAGGAGAGGCGTCCAACAGTGAACTGAGATAGGCTGATGATGTGAAGTTTTCAAGTCATTTTCCTCGACTTCGACGCACGTCATAGGTAATATACAGGGCGGAAAGGGACGACGTTCCTTCCTGCTGCCGACCGAGTCTACCAACCATTACGATGAACTTTCAGTATAGTACCAACATAGAAATATCTTGAAAAAAAATTTAACCTCTCATACAAAGTGAGTGATTAGTTAGAGTTCAATAGTACGGAAAAATCAATTTTCCATGTATGCTTTCGATGTTGGTCCCATACTGAAAATTGATCGTAATGGTTGGTAGACTCGGTCAGTAGCGGGAAGGAACGTCGTCCCCTTCCACCCTGTATGTCCGCTGAACTTACTCCGTTGTAACTTACCTTACCGTTCCATTCTTTATTATCTCGCACCATTTTGATGGCTCTCTCTAGCGTTTCTCGCCCCTTGGCGACCACACTGTCCCCGACTTCGACGCACGTCATACGTTCGCTAAACTTATTCCCTTGTAACTTACCTTAGCATTCCATTCTTTATTATCTCGCACCATTTTGATGGCTCTCTCCAGCGTTTCTCGCCCCTTGGCGACCACACTGTCCCCGACTTCGACGCACGTCATACGTCCGCTGAACTTACTCCGTTGTAACTTACCTTAGCGTTCCATTCTTTGTTATCTCGCACCATTTTGATGGCTCTCTCCAGCGTTTCTCGCCCCTTGGCGACCACACTGTCCCCGACTTCGACGCACGTCATACGTCCGCTGAACTTACTCCATTGTAACTTACCTTAGCGTTCCATTCTTTGTTATCTCGCACCATTTTGATGGCTCTCTCCAGAGTTTCTCGCCCCTTGGCGACCTCACTGTCCCCGACTTCGACGCACGTCATACGTCCGCTGAACTTACTCCATTGTAACTTACCTTAGCGTTCCATTCTTTGTTATCTCGCACCATTTTGATGGCTCTCTCTAGCGTTTCTCGCCCCTTGGCGACCACACTGTCTCCGACTTCGACGCACGGCATACGACCGCTGAAGTTGGCTGCCGTGTATCCGTATGTAACGTTCGCTATTAGCTTTAGACCTGTAAAAAAAGTCGTCGTAAATACAAACACTCCAAAAATGTTATTAGACAATCTCCAACATCGGATAGCCTATAGTAAAGTGATTTACTCATACTACTATACCGTTCGCCAGTAGAATACAAAGAAAAATGTAAACGGACCTAAGAACTTGCATTATTTCATAAGCACGCACTTTTAGAAAACATTTATGGTTTTATCGCCAATTTAAAACCTTAAACCAAAGCCAATTGCCACTGACGTGCTTTAACTAACTATAGCTACATGCTGTCATTCTTATTTTACATAGCAAGAGATTATTGCAAAAATAAAAGCATAGGAGTGGCTATAGGTACTAACTCCAGTTCATAGATTCGCTCGATCGTATTAGATTTACAGTGTATACACCCAAGCGCATAAATATATATCAAATTTTAGACGTTATTATGCTCCAGACAGGTATAAAATTTACATTCATATTTGACCTTGACTGTCCATGCTAAGTTTCAACTCCACTCCATTTCTCAAAGGTTAGCTGGCAGAGATCCCTTATAAATTTCGCCTATATACGTACATTTCTTGCTTTCTAAAAGAGCGTGATTATGGAATGGATAGTTTTTAGGTTTGTTTACATTTTTTGCATTCTACCGACGATTGGTATCTTACCCAACTGCCGCGAATAACTATAGTTGTGTAGTGTAGTTCCAGCTCACGCCGCATTCGTCGCCGAGCGCTAGTGTCGTTTAAAGTGCATTAGCGAATACCATTTTTAGGCTCGACGCTGCCGCAGCGCTGACACAGCGCCGATAGCAAGGCGGTTTCCTTATGGTATCTTACCCAACTGCCGCGAATGCATGGCCTTCTTCACGGCTTGGTCCGTCTGCTGCTTCATGCTCTTCTTGACCGCCTGTCTGGCCGCGAGGATCCTCCTCAGCAGCGCGGGGAGCACCCCTCTCCGGACCGAAGGCTTCACGAAGCCCACGCCCGAGGGAGACCAGTGGACGAGGCCGTTCACTAAAGCGTCCAGCTTAGCGTAGTATACGGAAACGAAAACGCCAATTGCGTGTCGAATTTTGTGTTTTTTTACTGTATTTAATGCCACTGACGTGCTTTAACTAACTATAGCTACATGCTGTCATTTTTATTTTACATAGCAAGAGATTATTGCAAAAATTAAAGCATAAGAGTAGCTATAGGTAATAACCCCAGTTCATAGATTATTATTATTATTTGTGCATCAAGCAGGCAGTTGATACAACTGATAGTTGCCTGCATCCAAACTATCTCGATTTAGTTATTTTTTTTTCCAGTTAGGTATTTGTCAGACAGGTATAAAATTACTGAATTATTGACTGTCCATGCTAAGTTTCAACTCCACTCCATTTCTCAAAGGTTAGCTGAAAGAGATACCTTATAATCTTCTAAATTTCGCCTGTATACTTACATTTCTTGCTTTCTAAAAGAGCATGATTATGGAATAATGCAAGTTTTAAGTTTGTTTACATTTTTTTAGCATGGCTAGTGTCGTTTAAAGTGCATTAGTGAATACCATTTTTACGCTCGACGCTGCCGCAGCGCTGACACAGCGCCGATAGCAAGGCGGTTTCCTTATGGTATCTTACCCAACTGCCGCGAATGCATGGCCTTCTTCACGGCTTGGTCCGTCTGCTGCTTCATGCTCTTCTTGACCGCCTGTCTGGCCGCGAGGATCCTCCTCAGCAGCGCGGGGAGCACCCCTCTCCGGACCGAAGGCTTCACGAAGCCCACGCCCGAGGGAGACCAGTGGACGAGGCCGTTCACTAAAGCGTCCAGCTTAGCGTAGTATACGGAAACGCCAAGCGCCAATTGCGTGTCGAATTTTGTGTTTTTTTTACTGTATTTTTTGCCACTGACGTGCTTTAACTAACTATAGCCACATGCTGTCACTCTTATTTTACATAGCAATAGAGATTATTGCAAAAATAAAAGCATAAGAGTGGCTATAGGTACTTACCCCAGTTCATAGATTAGCTCGATCGTATTAGATTTACAGTGTATACACCCAAGCGCATAAATATATATCTAATTTTAGACGTTATTATGCTCCAGACAGGTATAAAATTACATACATATTTCTCGACTTGAGAGGCATTAGGTCGATTCTGTGAGTATGAGATATATCTAACTTCGACCTTGACTCAAAAGCTTAAAGTAAGTCTTATCAATCGGAGAAATTGCCTTATGCCTTTCATATCGAGATTTATATCCTTGACTGTCCATGCTAAGTTTCAACTCCACTCCATTTCTCAAAGGTTAGCTGAAAGAGATACCTTATAATCTTCTAAATTTCGCCTGTATACTTACATTTCTTGCTTTCTAAAAGAGCGTGATTATGGCATAATGCAAGTTTTAAGTTTGTTTACATTTTTTTAGCATGGCTAGTGTCGTTTAAAGTGCATTAGTGAATACCATTTTTAGGCTCGACGCTGCCGCAGCGCTGACACAGCGCCGATAGCAAGGCGGTTTCCTTATGGTATCTTACCCAACTGCCGCGAATGCCTGGCCTTCTTCACGGCTTGGTCCGTCTGCTGCTTCATGCTCTTCTTGACCGCCTGTCTGGCCGCGAGGATCCTCCTCAGCAGCGCGGGGAGCACCCCTCTCCGGACCGAAGGCTTCACGAAGCCCACGCCCGAGGGAGACCAGTGGACGAGGCCGTTCACTAAAGCGTCCAGCTTAGCGTAGTATACGGAAACGCCAAGCGCCAATTGCGTGTCGAATTTTGTGTTTTTTTTACTGTATTTATTGCCACTGACATGCTTTAACTAACTATAGCTACATGCTGTCATTCTTATTTTACATAGCAATAGAGATTATTGCAAAAATAAAAGCATAAGAGTGGCTATAGGTACTAACCCCAGGTCATAGATTCGCTCGATCGTATCAGATTTACAGTGTATACACCCAAGCGCATAAATATATATCTAATTTTAGACGTTATTATGCTCCAGACAGGTATAAAATTACATACATATTTCTCGACTTGAGAGGCATTAGGTCGGTTCTATGAGTATGAGATATATCTAAATTCGACCTTGTCTCAAAAGCATAAAGTAAGTCTTATCAATCGGAGAAATTGCTACTCCGACCTTATGCCTTTCATATCGAGATTTATATCCTTGACTGTCCATGCTAAGTTTCAACTCCACTCCATTTTTCAAAGGTTAGCTGAAAGAGATACCTTATAATCTTCTAAATTTCCCCTGTATACTTACATTTCTTGCTTTCTAAAAGAGCATGATTATGGAATAATGCAAGTTTTAAGTTTGTTTACATTTTTTTAGCATGGCTAGTGTCGTTCAAAGTGCATTAGTGAATACCATTTTTAGGCTCGACGCTGCCGCAGCGCTGACACAGCGCCGATAGCAAGGCGGTTTCCTTATGGTATCTTACCCAACTGGCGCGAATGCATGGCCTTCTTCACGGCTTCGTCCGTCTGCTGCTTCATGCTCTTCTTGACCGCCTGTCTGGCCGCGAGGATCCTCCTCAGCAGCGCGGGGAGCACCCCTCTCCGGACCGAAGGCTTCACGAAGCCCACGCCCGAGGGAGACCAGTGGACGAGACCGTTCACTAAAGCGTCCAGTTTAACGTAGTATACGGAAACGCCAAGCGCCAATTGCGTGTCGAATTTTGTGTTTTTTTTTTATTGTATTTATTGCCACTGACATGCTTAAACTAACTATAGCTACATGCTGTCATTTTTGTTTTACATAGCAATAGAGATTATTGCAAAAATAAAAGCATAAGAGTGGCTATAGGTACTAACCCCAGTTCAAAGATTCGCTCGATCGTATTAGATTTACAGTGTATACACCCAAGCGCATAAATATATATCTAATTTTAGACGTTATTATGCTCCAGACAGGTATAAAATTACATACATATTTCTCGACTTGAGAGGCATTAGGTCGGTTCTGTGAGTATGAGATATAATATAACTAAATTCGACCTTGTCTCAAAAGCATAAAGTAAGTCTTATCAATCGGAGAAATTACTACTCCGACCTTATGCCTTTCATATCGAGATTTATATCCTTGACTGTCCATGCTAAGTTTTAACTCCACTCCATTTCTCAAAGGTTAGCTGGAAGAGATCCCTTATAAATTTCGCCTATATACGTACATTTCTTGCTTTCTAAAAGAGCGTGATTATGGCATAATGCAAGTTTTCAGGTTTGTTTACATTTTTTGCATTCTATTGAGGATTGGTATCTTACCCAACTGCCGCGAATGCATGGCCTTCTTCACGGCTTCGTCCGTCTGCAGCTTCATGCTCTTCTTGACCGCCTGTCTGGCCGCGAGGATCCTCCTCAGCAGCGCGGGGAGCACCCCTCTCCGGACCGAAGGCTTCACGAAGCCCACGCCTACGGGAGACCAGTGGACGAGGCCGTTCTTCACTAAGGCGTCCAGTTTGGCACGCGGTATACGGAGACGCCATGCGCCGAATTCGTAGGTTGACTCGCTGTAAATAAATGCCACGGTAATTAATCCTCTCAACGCCAAGAACCACTAAAGTGGTCGTATGACCAGCTAATAAAGTGGTAACCGAATATGCTGTATAAGTAACACGCATGACGACTGGGTAATTTTTTTTTAATTTTGGCCATTAGTTAAATTATTGAAACTTATATTTCGTTTTGTCAATCAACTCAAAAACAAAGATAAAACGCGTCAAAGTTAAGGAGTGGCGGCTCGTGACGTCACTACTAGGTAAAAATTGTACATAGGACGTCACGTCATGCGGTATGTTAATTAATAATTATACAGGGTGTTTTTTTTTCGACCGTTCAAATTCTACGTAGTGAATGTGTAGGTCATACTGACCAACTTTTACTATGGGGACAAAGTCGAAATCGCGAAAAAAAAATCAGCTGTTTCATACATTTCGGCCGGCGTAATGCCGCCAATTTGTATGAAACAGCTGATTTTTTTTTCGCGATTTCGACTTTGTCCCCATAGTAAAAGTTGGTGAGTATGACCTACACATTCACTACGTAGAATTTGAACGGTCGAAAAAAAAACACCCTGTATATACACCGTGGGCTGTTTAAACCCGAAAGATTTTAACCACGCATTTTTGATGTAAAAACAAACAAAAAATGTTAAATGACTTTTGTCATTTTTGGCGAAAAAAAAAATATTTTTTTTAATTTCTTTTTCATTTCTTTTTTGACATTTTTGGATGTATTTTAACATAAAAAGTAAATGTTATTCATAAAACTAGCACTTACAATGAGTGTTAACGTTTTTTTTTACAAAAACATAATTTTTTTAAAGGTTTTATTTGTCACTTTTGACATCTATTAATGAGGTTAGTGAGACTATTCTCCATAATGGCACCAACGCCGTTAAAAAGACCTTTTGTACTGAGTAACAATTAGAAAATATGTTTTTTTTTAATTGGTAATAACTCTGAGACTAGGCGATATTATCCAGAAAAGTTTATACGACATTATAGTTTCTAAATGTGGTCAGGAATACACTGTTAAAATCGGTCGGGTTTAAACAGCCATATATAATTAACATAATTAATATAATTAACATGTGAACTTTTCTTTTCCGATACATGTTCAGATAAAGAACACGCTATATCAAAATTCCGTCAATTGGCTCCAGATATTAAAGTTACAGAGAAAAGCTCACTTCACCTCCTAGGGGCACCTGTTTTGGACGAATCTTTTCCCGATTTTATAGATAACAAAATTAAAAACCTCAACGAAGTTTCGGATCGCATGACAAAATTAAATGCTCACGTAGCATACACTATTATCAAATACTGTCTATTTGTACCTAAATTTACTTACGTCCTAAGGTGCAGCCATTTTTGGAAATTTCCTTCTCTTTTAGAAAAAATCGACAAAATTATTAAAAGTGTCATAGCTTCTATAATAAATATCGATTTAGACAACCACTCATGGACGCAGGCTTCTTTACCTATAAGACATGGTGGTCTAGGAATAAGAAGCGTTACTAATGTTTCGCTCCCCGCATATCTGGCCTCGACACATAGCTCTTTAGAATTATGCTCCAAAATATTAAAGACCTCAATTGACCAAGTCAGTATGCATTTAATGTACGAGGCCAGAAATGAGTGGTGCGAAGCCTGCCCAGGCACCGATCTGCCCAGAAACCCTAGTTCCCAGCGTCTTTGGGACGAGCCGCTTTGTAGGCTGGTATGGGATAACCTGTATCAAACGGCAACCAGCCTCCCAGAGCGCGCTCGCCTCCTCGCCGCTGTCGAATGGGAATCTGGGCAGTGGCTCCATGCTCTGCCGTCCATTTCAATTGGAACGCTTCTCGATAATGCCACATTCCGCCTGTCCGTAGCTCTCCGCCTGGGAGTGACCTGTGTTGCCCCACACCGCTGTCGCTGTGGTGACCCAGTTGACAAGCTGGGTCACCATGGTTTATCATGCGCAAAAAGTGCAGGACGTGCTCCTCGCCATGCCAGCCTTAACGATATCATCCGTCGGGCCTTAGCCAGTGCGGGAGCACCGGCTGTGTTAGAACCCACCGGCCTCGCCCGCACTGACGGTAAGAGACCTGACGGAATAACCCTCGTGCCATGGAAGATGGGACAGCCGCTGGTTTGGGACGCAACATGTGTTGATACCCTAGCACTGTCTCATCTCCGTGGCACTTCAGTAAAGGCTGGCACAGCTGCCAACTCAGCAGAGCTGCTCAAGCGGCGCAAATATGCAACCATAGGCAATGGTTTCATATTTGAGCCGTTTGCAGTGGAGACCTTAGGACCCTGCGGGGATAGCGCGCACAGGGTCTTCAAAGAGGTGAGGCAGAAGCTGTACGATCTGACGCGTGACCAGAAGGCTGGTTCATATCTAGCACAGCGGGTCAGCATTGCCATTCAACGTGGCAATGCTGCCAGCCTTCTGGGCACGCTACCGATCGACAGTGATCTGGGGCAAATTTTTTATTTATAATTTAGTTGTATTTTCGTAAGTTTATTTTAAGATTTAGTTTATTGTTTCTGTATAAGTAATATTGCTTATAGTTTTCAAAATAAAGTTTTCATTATTTTTACATAATTAACATATTGCAGAGATAAATCTATTACTCCTAGGTACAATTTTTACCTAGTAGTGACGTCACGAGCCCCCCGCTCCTTATATAAATAAAATGAAAAAATACGTGTCTTTTTTGTAATCTACCTGACAGATGAATAAAAGAAAGTTAGCCGTCATCCCTACTGTCTTGCGGACAGATAAGATCTATTTTCGTTGTTTTTCATTTCGTTTCATTTCATTAGTAGATATACAGGTGTTATATATTTTTTTTATGAATTAATAATATGAAACTATGAGAAACCTAATAATAATTTTGTGATCGGCATAAAGTTGCTCAAGTAGTTGTAAAGGGAAAAATTATGTAAATAAAACATTGATAATCATATTTTGACTTTTATTTAACTTGTCTAGTTACCTAAGTTTGCACAATAGATAGTTGGGGTAGTAATTTAACCAAAAAGGAATATGAATTATTCATTTACTAGAATAAAAATGTAAATAACAATTATCATACATAATATAGACAGTCAATAAAAGTACTTAACTTATTTGATACCTTCCACTTCAGCTCACTTACAAAGAATGTGTCACACTATGCCCTGAAGGAGCCTTTTATACATAAAATCGACCTACGGTGGCAGAAACCTCCTCGACCAATCAGAAACGAGGGATTTACGTCACCTTGGTGCACAGTAGTCAAATTGAAACTCTAATACAAATGTTATAAAATCACTTCAATTTTCCATAATCATTGTTATTAAGTATTATTAACACTAGTAAAAACATCACTTATGAATAAATTTACTTGTTGGATTTATCGTTTTTGTGCAAAAGTTTAAAAAAAGATTGTCATTGATCATGTAGAAAAAATCGTTAAATATCAAACGATTAAGTTTTATCTAAATAATCGTCAAATATTTGGATAAAACTAAAAGGTGAAATTATTTAATTACAACGATAATCATCATTTACGAAACTGGGTTGTCGGAAACCAATTATGTAGTCAAATCAATCACTTTATTTTTTTCGTTAGGTTAAAAAAATATCAAAACAATCTCCTTTTTTTACACATAATATGTAGTACATGAAATAATATTAACCATTTGTGAACATAATCTATCACGGCCAGACTGACAGTACTTCGTCCCCGAAGTACTTATAGCAACACAATAATATAATATAACTAATTATTTCTAAAAGGAATCATTATTAATAAATACAGTGTATAATTTACATTAATGAGTGATGTACTTGAATAGTCATGTTAGCCCCATTCAATCGCTGCCATTGAGATAGGCTAACACCAAACAAGCAATCGACCAGCGAATAAGAAGGTATTTGCAAGATACATAGTCATGCCAATCACATTCACCCGCTGCTGGTGAGAACGATTGACACCAAATATCTAGCCGACCAGCGAATACCCTTAAATATTGTACATATAATGCCAAGTCATACATAGACATACCAATCACATTCACACGCTGCCGGTGAGATTAATTGGTACCAAGTATGTGGCCGGCCAGTGTTTCTTAATTGTAGTTAAGCTAAAAACAATCACTTTTTACAATAGTTACATGATATTTATAGATTAATAGCATCTTCGACAGCAATGTTTTCTTGTACCCATTCTCCCGGCCAGAATCGTAATTTTTCTTTAGCAATTATTATATTTCTTAAATTACCTATGCCTCTTAGCTCAAAACGGTCATTGGCAAGTATAGACGTAATTTCATATGGTCCTTTAAACTTGTCACCTAATTTATCATTACACCTGTGGTTTTGATTGACATAGACGATATCACCTATTTTATAGTCCTGGTTGTTAGGTTGTTACGTCTCACTGAATCAAACCGTTGTTTAAATTTTTCTGATATTTGAATTAAACGTTGCCTAGCGAGGTCCCGATCAGCCTGTATATTAATTTCAGGTTCATCTTCTTGATTAAGAACCTCATTGAGACGTACTTGTACACAGGGTATGTTGGCTTCTATGCCTATGAGCAATCGAAGGGGTGTAAATCCCGTGGACTTT
>JALPQI010011724.1:0-35185 GCA_025490895.1 Thaumatotibia leucotreta
ACGCTCGAGTGTCATAAGAAATCGAACTTGTACCTAATTACAACCTTGTCATTTTGAATGTTGGGTTAAGTTTGCTTAGCTGTCCCATTTGAAGTTTACTGTGACAAAGCTTTAAAGTGGTTTACAGCGACATAGCTGTCTATTGGTAAACCTTATGTCTTTGCAATAAAGTACACAAATAAATAGTTTCAAGGTTTATGATGGTAGCTAGCAATTGTTTTATTGAGTGTAGAGTTAAAAGTCGAGTAGAGCTATACAGAATATCAAAAATCCATTAAAAAAATAAATAAACAACAGATTAAAAAATGAATACTATACATAAGTTTAAAAAAATAAAAATCAGTTGGGGTGTCTGAGGTTTTGAGTGTTACCAGAAACACGGTGTATATATATAACATAGCCAATCAAAGTTGCTTCTCGATAAAATGCTCTAAATAGCAACGGAAATCCGAATACCTTTGTCTTGGCCCAAAGGCAGCGGTTTAACACAAAGCGTGAGGTGTATGTAAACGATTAGCGGTTGAACAATAAGTTTAAATTGCACAAGTGTGCAGGCAGGTACAAATATATGCGGACTTAGGACATTCCTCTCGTGCCAATGTGGAACAAGGTAAAGAAGAGGGCGTATAAGAATAATAATATAATATTCTTATATTGAAATTAATTTATTCTAGTATTCTGTTATACATTAACCAAGCAAGTTTAGAATACAGTCATCTGTAATTATTAATATTGGGATTTCGGAAAATGCAATAATGTTGTCGATGGCAGTAAAATTGATACATACTAGGAGTAAGCTAAGTTCAGCTAGGTAATTGTTGCTATTCAATTAATATATATTTGAAAGTGAGATCGGTACGTCACATAGTACATTCGCTACTTAGCATGCTTTAATACTTTTCGATTGTCACTTACAAGACGATAAAAGCTCTTCTAAAACGCTCACATCTGAAGCCAACCTTTTTCGAATGATACATTTCGTATGATTTTTAATTTCTGTATACATATACGAAACTGTACTAGATGATCAAATATTGATACTACAAGGATCTAAGTTAAGTTGTGGAAATCAGAGTTCTACTTACTAAGATTACCTACCATACACAGTTTTTACCTATTTAGCATAAAACCCACAAGCAAAAGTTAAATAACAAAATACGTCACAGCTTTTTATCTTGACTTGCAGAGTTGGGCAAATAGTAATTTGATTACTACTGAAAAATACATTTGTATGTGTTCTTTGTAATTAAAAGTAAAGGAATAAATAATTAGATAAATTTTTGCCCAACTCTGTTGACTTGCACCACGCGATATCCACAAACTTTTCCAATAAACGTTACGGGGACCGCGGTCAGCCTGCATTGTTACACATCCCTATCATTGATTTAAACCGGTTAAACCCTTTTTAATCTTTTAACCTTTTAACCACCCTGGCCCGTTGCGGGGTTCAATCTTTTTGTTACTTTGACGTTTTATTGCGAGGGTGTTATTAATTGCAGGTGTGGAATCTTGTGTGGAATAATGGCAAAAGTGCGGCAAGAATTTTAATCATATGTTTGATAATAATATGTGATATATTGAGTGAAGAAGAATGAACATTTATTTACTATAAGTATTTATACATATACATACCATATACTAAAGAAATATTACTTGCAGCACTTAGCTTATTTATTTAATTTTATGTCAGGAATGACTGACAGACAGCTAACTAAATAACGACTTTTATACATGTAAATGTTGTTATTTGTTAGCTGTCTGTTGTTCATCCCTGACGTAAAATTGAATAACTAAGCTAAGCTATATGTATAAAAGTCGTAATTTGTTAGCTGTCTGTCAGTCATCCCTGACGTAAAATTGAATAACTAAGCCAAGTGCTGGTACTTATTAAAAAAAAAACGTTTGTGACTAGAAGAATGTTGAATACACCCCATTAGACCTTCGAAAATCTGTGGAAAGAATTTGTTGAAATCGTGGAAAGGTATACTGCTATTCTGCTTTTCAGTGTGTCATCAGCGATTGTAACCCGACGTCGTTTTTAGAATCTTTTCTGAAATCAAACCAATTGTAAGTACTCTAGTTCTCCTGCTACTATAAACTTTACGTCACATTCGAAACCTCGCATCAATATACAACGCATTCCAAGTCTGATTGCAGGTGTTGTCTGTAAAATATGCTTCATTTGTTGCTTTAAAAGCCAGCGAAACATATTTTCCTTATAAATCTCCACGTAAAATTCAATCGATATACTATGAAAATAAATATAAACAAATAACGTGTCGATTTCATTCTTCAAAATTACGCTGATGTAATGCGATAGCTTTACAAATAATAATTTCTCCAAAAACGAATAATTATTTTCTGTTGAAGTAACAAGCGAATAGCGATTCCATTAAAATTGAAACCATTAATTTAATCCATGGTATACATTTACATTTTATTGATATACATATCGATTATTCATTTTAATATTACTTATAATAAAAAAGCCGGTTAAGTGACAATCGGACTCACGCACAAAGGGTTCCATAGCACCGAATATAAAAATTACAGTTAAAAACCCATCTCAAAAACTATAAGGGATACTTTGATCAAACCAAAAATAGTTCAATTGAAGAGTTTATTAATATGCATCACTTCCATTTTTTTTATTTATTTACAAGTGCAGTCATGCAAACTACCACGCCAACAACATAGTGAACTTCATACATAATGATTTTGGTTTCATGGAGCAGAACTACTACCGCGAAAATCGAAATTCGTAAATTTCGAGGATTTTTCTCTGTCACTGAAAATGTAGGCGTCATTAGAGTGAGAGAGACAAATCCTCGAAATTTACGAATTTCGTTTTTCGCGGTAGGACCGCAAGTGTGAACAGTACTAGGGACGGGACGGTCAGTTTGAGCAACTTTCACTATGCAAACAGCCAAAACAACGCGAAAAAAGATTTCCTAATTATGAGTTCGTTGATCATAATTAGAAAAACAATTATTGTTCTTTTTGTAGTCTCGAGTATCCTGTTAACTCCTGCTCCATAACCCTAAAATCCCTTGTATATAGGGAGAAAAAATATTCATTTGAAGACAGTACTTTGTTGCATACTAAACTTTCAATTTTAGTGCTTTTACCGCTAAATTTTAACCCACGTACCAATCCCATATTAATTTCAATATCCACTTTTTTCTAATTCGTCACGGCACACCTGCGGAGAGTGTCAAATATTTTCCTCGTTAACTGGTAACTCGACACTGGCAACACTCACATATCGGTTGCAGAAATCGTATAAAGTTTTATAAGATAATAAAAAACCTGTCATGTGCTTGTCAAGCAACGGGAAATGGATTCCGTTCCCTCATACCTATACCTACTCATTTTCTTAAGTTTCGAATAATCACGCACTGTGTGCATATCGTGATATACGACCGTGAGTTTAACGGGGACTTACTTTCTTTCCCTCTCGCCCGCACGAATGTTCGTGTATGAGCGGAAAGGATGGAAACTTAGAAAGTAAATCCGCGTTAAACTTATAGCAGATGCTCATTGTGGGCACACATTTATGTACAATAACGATTCCGATCGTATTTTCACAGAATTGTCATTCATTTATTGGCTTTGTTTACTGTATGTACACTCAGTTTTGTAAATTTCTTAAGTACTGCTGTTGATGCCCCAAATAAATAAAATAAAATAAAACTAAAATTGATTTTGAAGCTCATTATGATAGCAATATTAATTATTGCTGCAAGGCCGACATATTGGATTTGTAATGACCTTTCTTAGTTTTTTATGTTATGTCATCAGAACTCAGAGCGTGTGAAAAATTTCATCCTAAGGGCCTTATCACACTTGCTATTTATAAGCGATTTGAAAGCGAAGCGTACGCGCGGCGTGTTCGTCGCGTGCCCGTGATCAATTCGCCGTGATTGCGTCGCGATTATGCCACGATCGCGTAACGAATACGCTGGGCAGCCGTCAGTAAATCTGAGTCTTGGACAGTCACTTATATAATGGATTCCAACTCTTGACGCGGCGAACTCGCTGCGCATCTATGTATTATGTAAGTGACTGTGAATCGGTTACGGGCACGTGACGAACACGCCGCGCGTACGCTACGCTTGTAAATCGCATGTGTGATAAGGCCCTAATAGAAGACTTGGAAGGGGGTCAAATTAAGATTCCAAGATTTTCTTACATACACAGATTTTCTTTCTAGTAGTTAAAACAAGTGAATCTTCAATATTTCAAAAGAAGTTTCTTAATTCGTCAAAAATATTTTTTATCTGCATTTGCTACCAGTAGCGGTAACTTTAGAAGTGTACCTACATTTTAATAGTATGCTATTTGTCTTTTGATTTAAAGCAAGTAGCGTGCCGTACTTACTTACACACAGTTTACTTTATTAATGGTCTGTTTCAAATTCCCGGATAAATACATCCATCCCATAGCATATAAAAGAAATAGTACATTACTATAGAGGACGGGAAACGAAACGTTACAGGCCAAGTAGATAGAGATATGCAGCTTGTAACCTTGTTTGTCGCCGAGATCTGTACAGTGCTTTTTCTCAAACTTGCAATGACATAAAAATTCGAAAATGATTTTCACAGTACACAAACACATAAGTCAAAGAACGGAACGAATCTACAAAATATTAAAAAAATAACAACTTGTACGTCAAATTCTTTTTTAACTATTTGAGATAATCTTTTACCCGGTGACATTGACATTAGTTCTTTTTTTTTTACGGTGAAAGGCCAAGATGTTCTGTCACTTTACAAGTTACTTCCGGTATTTAACTTTTTAAAGCAGGTTTCTTCCGGTACTTTGCAGTTTTAGGACGTAGTTATGAAATGCCTTTACATATCAAATTCAATCATCGAATCAGCGAGATGGTACTTCTTGGTTTAATCTAACGTACGTAATGCCAATATTTCATTGCAAGTTTGAGAAAAAGACTGTACATATATTTGACACATATACATATTTTATTCAGGGATGGTGAAATAGGCCGTTAATTTCGCGACATTTAATTCCCTTACCGAGAACCAGCATCTTCAACTTTCTATATAGGCTACGGAGGTCGTCAAAAGAAGTAGGTACCTAGTGATAGTACCCCTAATAACGGTAAAAAAGGGCGCCCTTTCTTTGGTGTATGAAACTTCCAGTCACAAACAAAGTCGTATATTAGGCAAAAATTTGCCACAGAACTTATAGGTAACATGCCTACATTTCGTTGGCGCGATACAGAAATCGTAATGCTCGGTATAGCGCCATCAATTGGGATTTTTGGGTAACATGACCATTTAACCCTTCAATTACGTTACTTAAAGATGGACTAGTTACTGTATATATTAAAGGGTCAAATTGTTTACATTCCGACACCTAGTCCCTATCGTCTGAGCCTATTTTCTATGCTTCTCTCTCGCACCATCATGCCAATACGAGATAGTATAGTAAGTCACGTAGACGCTTATGTTTATGGCTGCAGCACGCTCATGGTACTACTTGTATAATGTATGTTTTACGCCGCCCGTGTAGCCACTTCGCTATTCTAGAACTATTACTTAGGCGCGGTCGGAGTTGGAATATTCGTGTAGCAATCAGGAAAGTGGTTCAACATCAACAGCAATACAACAGACTAGAGTCAGGAAATGGAGATACAGGCGAATAGAAATCAATGATACATCTCTTTGTAGTCGACTTTACGTACCTGCATAGAGTCGTAAATTTGCTGATATTAAAAATATTCGGGAGGAAATAATCGACGTTGAATATGTAAAACGGCCTCCGTAGCCTAGTTGATGGTGAGTTGGAGCATTTCTACCGTATGTTTTATTATTATAGATTGTGCCCCACTGCAGCGGTCCGTTCTAAGTAATGGTTATACATATAGTATAATAATAAAAGTGATGATCAAAGGTCTCACAAGTTTTTCGTCACTCATCACGACCTAGCATACTCTCGAGTCGCTACCAAATGAGTCCAGTAGGCTCGTAGCACATGATTGGTGCGGCAATATGTCGTCGCGAGACATACTTCCTGTCTTTTACTAACTTAAAATAATAAAAGAGTGACGGATAATCTGTCTCACGGCGACATACTCTAGTACCAATTATGTGCTAAACTTACTGAATCCCTATCCAAGATGCCATTCGACAAGCGTTTGTGTATGGCATCTGGGACATCTGGGTGCTTAGCCAAGTTGCCAATCGTAATCAGTAGCGTATCGTAGTTTTCCCTCTCTGTCACTCTTTCATATTAGTACGACAAAGACAGTTAGCTTCTTTTCGTTTACCCTGGTCACCCCGCCGCCTCTTCTTTGGTCTGTCCCTACCTTGGCTACCTTTGTGACGGCCAGTTTGCAGCTATTTGGAATATTTTGGAACATCGTTCATAGCATTTATCACATTATCACAAATATTTATACCTTAATCATGTATGTTATCTAGTTATGTATTTGAGTATGTATACCGTCATCAACATTTCTAATACATCGTCTTCCCACAACTTATGCCTTACATGAACTTACTGTGGGAATAGGTTCATTTCTCTAATTTTGATTTGTTGTACAAGATTGTTCCATGGGGTGTGTTTTTTTTTATTTTATTCCCTTGTTTTTTTCAAGGTAATTCCTTTATTTGCAGTATCAGTCTGCGTGACAAAATATTTTATTTTAATTTATTTGCATGTTCTGTAGGGTTCCACCACTTACCATCGCCAGCGGATATCATAAATGTCTACATATATCTATCCAATCTTTTGAATTTAGCTAGACAGATGTAACTAGGTTCGTGGAGCACTAAACTTTACGATGCTAAACGTTAGAATAATACAAGCATTTTGTATTGGCAAATTGAAGTTCGTTCCCACTAAGTACATATGACGGTACATAAATAGCCACAACGATTTGACACGCTTTCTGCTGCTTTTGTACGATGGCCAAGTCAAACAGGTACTCAACTCATACCTATTGAATATATTAACGCTTAGAAACGTGTTGTAATATTATTACAAAAGTCTAAATAAACAACACCATTAGAATACGAGAGAAAGGAATAAACCTCAGTAATCGTTTACAATTGTCTAGATTCTCAGAAAACCACTTGCTCAGCAGCACCTCTCAAATTGGTAAATTTATATTTCAGTACCTAAATAAAATCGAACTACTTCTCGAAAGCTTGTAATTTGTAACACAAGTGGAAGTCTCTTTTTGACACTATTAATTAGATAAGGACTTCCGCTTGTATTAAAAGTTACAAGCTTTCGAGAAGTAGGCCCCAGATGTCATTCTACCTCACATAGTTACATAACACGTTTGAGGTTATTCTAAATATTCATTCATAGCTACACCAGCCTCTAAGAAACATCAAGTCACCATAATAATGTTAATTACAACAGGACTTGACTACCAAAGGCCATGGTGAACACATTCTTAGAATAAAACTGTATGAGACTGGAGCTATCGCGGTGAATCTAAAAGCTGCGCCGCGCTGTTGCCCGAATTTTCAGTGTTATTGGACTAGGCCGTGCAAATAAACTGACTTCATTGTAAATACCTCTTTACAGTCAGAGTTCTACTCTGACTGTAGAGATGTATTTAAAGGCAATTGTTCCTTTTTAAGAGAATAACCGACCGGAATTTATCTGCAATTGTCAGTCAATCCATAAAAAAAATCAAACTGTTAGATTTCAATGCAGTCACAAAATAGTAGAGCGTCGAAAACACCATAAATGTTTGGTTAACGGGTTTTTGCCTAGACTTATTTGTTTATACCTAAGGAACACTACGTACCTACTACACTACTTTACATATCTGATAAAAAACTCACATGTTGTTTTATTGGATGAAACAAAGACACGAAAATTCAAATTAAATTTCGTCAAACGAAACGTGAATAAAATATTTGACATTAAAATGTTTATAATAATTTCTATTAAAATGTACACGTCACTCGTATCATTTGACAGTGAGTGTATAAATATTCTTAGAACCTAAAACCGTGTAAAACTGGAGCTTTGTAACGTGGTGGAACTAAGCGGTAACACGCACAAGGCACGCGCCGCGCTGTTGCCCGAATTTTACGTGTTATTGGACTAGGCCGTCGTGTTGAGAACTCGACGGCACACACGGACGCATCATTTATCAAACACATTGTTTTGGCGAAGCACTTTTAATAAATTATATTTCGGTGACAAATATAATACATTAGAAGCTAAAGCGGTGTAAAACAGGAGTATATTTGTGTTGGCTGCGTAATTTTCTGTGTAATTGGTCTAGGCCATCGTCTTAAAGATTTGGTGCCACACACAGTTGCGTGGTTTATCGGATTTTAAACTAGCAGCTACAGATGCCTTCTTAGGATATAACTTAAAACTTTGAGTGAAAATGCTTTCATTCGAAAATTATCTCAGAACCTTAAATTGTTAAGATTGAAGTTTTTCAGAAAGTTGCGGAACTAAATTTGATCTGTTAAAATTTGCCTGTACTTGACTGGTAGAGGATGTCTCATGGCATTGAGTCTGTTTATTTTTATTTTTTACATATGTTTGTATACCTAATTTCATTTCATATGATCAACGTTTTCGTCCGTCTTAAAATTTACAAACTCCTTCAACATTCATCATAGTCCAATTGATGCAATCCCTTTAGTTGTTTCCAAATAATTGTATGTTTTATTGATATTGTAATATGGTATGTCAAAGTAAACGACAGTGTGTCAGCGCGAACAACGCGTTGCAACGTGACGACCGGATTTGCGCGGCTTATTTCCGGCACCGTGTTCAGAACACGCAAGTTGCTGCCGATATTTCCGGCCGCGACATACCTTGACATGTCGGATTTGCGATGGAAATTATTGAATTCTTCCGTTTGTAGAAGTACTCAGGAATCGAACAAAGATAATAGTTTACTTCGTGTGTCCAATGATTTTATCAGTATCATCTTCTTTTTTTCTTATACTGTATATCGTCGCGACCCTACTGATAATGTGCAATTCCTACTGGTAAGTAAGGTTATCAGTGCTCAAACCGGATACCATGTGTTTACGATGCACCAAAATATTCGCTCCCCCTAACCATTTTTCCGTAGACACAGTCAGTCTGTTTCATAAAACCATCAAGCATTCCGTATTCTAATTTGCCACTTGGTGGTATGAGAAAAAAATATAATGATCATTAACCCTCAGTTGGTACAAAGTGTTAAAATTTACCAATTAGATTACCTCTACATTATAAGACGCTAGTACATTTAGGTAATATAAATGTACTAATACTACTATTAAACTTAAAGTGTACCAGGTCCTTCAGTGGCCTATTGACAAGATACAATATTTGTATAACGCTTTTTTTCCCTTTAGTACCGTTTAGATACGTATTGGGCCCGAGTTACTGATCAGAGTTTCTACCAAATCGAAGCTAGGACGGTGTACGTACGGACAGAGCGAAACCTATAAGGGTTCCTTGTCAACCTAGTTGACTACTGAACCCTAAAAAATTCTGAATGTCAGCATTATTCGACTAAATAGTGTATTCATGATGGGATATTTTTTCCCGTTTGGAAGCTGGTTACCAACATGTCTACGAATCGACAACGATTGAGTCTCATTTCATTTTGTAACCAGTTACAACACGGGATTCTTTTTCCCGTTTCGGAGCCAGTTACCAAACGTAGTTACAAATCGGTAGTGCGAAAGTCTTAAGTTGAAGCCAGTTACAGATTGGGATTTTTTTCCCGTTTTGAAACTGGTTACCAATTTTTTTAGTTTCGAAACGGTACTAAACGATTTTTTCTGTATTTTATTCTACCATTTTGTCGGCGTCATTAATATTAATTCCGTATACTATACGGAAATGCAAATATTTTGTGTTAGTTAGTTAGTACTAGACTAACGGTAACTGAGATATATTATTTTGTGATTGACAGACAGACAGACTGTCATGGCGAAATTACGCTAAAAATGATATTGAGCCGAATTCATTTCCGTAACATCACAGTGATTACTAATTATTTCCCTAAATCAGAAAAGCCTCTAACATTATGTGATTCCTGTTATTTTAGGCTGTGACCGGATTCATTACCCGAATAAATCGGACACGTATAATCCATTTGCAGTGACGCGTCGATAATGGAGTTACCCGGTAAAATACGGAGGCCGTTAATAGTAAATGCGCAAGATTGCGCTATCGATGGTTAAAAGGTGTCTTTTATTAGTAGATTGCACTGCATTTGTTTTAGTAGATAAGATTTCCAATGTATGTAGTAAGAAAATGTAAGGTATATGTGTGAATCTGGCCAGACGCATGTAAATTGAGTGTGCTGAAACAATTAGCGAAATAAAAAAAAAATACTACGTTACATACACAAAATGGTCATGGTTGAACTCATTTAAGTAACTATGTAACATTTTTTGCTTAACGATTATTTTGGATAAATGCAAGGAGGTATGTGTTCATAGAAAACGCAGAAATATGAAAATAGTTCAGGAATAAACGGGAATAAAACAATACATATTTGGCGTATAAAAATAGAAGAGAGGTTAATCCAAAAACGTTTTTTCCACGAATTGAATTCAAAGTTTTATGAATACTGCAATTTAAAATACCTGTGTATTCATTTATTAGGTTCGATTTGAAAAACTCACTGTTATTTACTATTCCAAAAAAAAAATACATTGAAAAATGTTAATAACAAGTAATTTTTGAATATTCTTACCTCTCCTGGCAACACCGGGCCCAAGACGTCAAAATAAACGCGGACCGCAATAATTTCCTACTTTTGGTGAAAAATAGTGAAAATTTCGTGACTTTCCGTCCAATTTATCGATAATGGAACTCATATTTTGTGTTAGAACAATAAATTCTGTGTGAAAAGTGAATCTACTACAATAATCTCGGACTTAAGTTACTGGGTAATCTACTAGGTAGTAAGTGCATCGGTTCCGTCTGGCGCTTAAGCTCTTCTTTGACGTACGGAAATCCTAACCTCACGATAAAATGAAGGGTGTACTTCGGAGCCCACCAAATACTACGATTACGGAGCCTCATGCTAAAGTTGTCGCTGAGTCGGTGTCTTCAATGTCTCCGTGTGGGTCGGTCTCAGACCTGACAAACCTGGACAATGAAAAAACAAACAGGCAAAAACGTAAGCGTCAGGACAATTTAGAATTGATGGACGAAATTCGAAACCTGCTAGACAAAGAGTCGGCTAAATCAGACAGAAAGTTTGCAGACCTGCAGTCCACAATGGATGATATTAAGACTCAAAATGCACAAATCAAAGCGTCGATTGAATTTACCTCGAAACAATACGATGATTTGACACAAAAATTTGACAAGCTGGTCATCGAACGAAAGGAGGAACAAGCATATGTTCGGCAACTAGAAGCCAAAGTGGAGTCCCTAGAGCGGCTCACGAACGTCACAAAATTAGAAATCAAAAATATACCTAAGAAAATAGGCGAAACAAAAGAAGACATTCGGAATGTTGTGACAGCTGCGGCCAAAGTGTTAGACCTGCCGGTACCACCTCATGAAATTAAGGATGTCTTCCGCTCTGGACGGCGTGATGACCCGGCCCCCCCTATAGTCGTTGATTTTACTAATGTAATTATCAAAAACAACATGCTGAAAAAAGCTAGACAATTTAATACAAAAAACAAGCTTAGCACCAGCCACTTGGACAAGGGTGCCCCAGCCCGTCCCATATATGTGGCTGAAAAACTAACTTCGCATGGGCAACGCATGTACTACCTGGCTAGGACATTCGCTCGGGAACATAGATACAAACACTGCTGGACGTCTCAAGGCCGAGTCTTCCTAAGGAAAGAAGATGGAGGGCGTTTTTTCCCAGTTGACAATGAAGCTGATCTGCGCAACATTCCTTCAGACTGACTACACCTGAAGCAAGAGCTGGGAAAAGAGCTGTATACTTTCAAGAGTACCTGCACTTCACTCTGTAACTTATGGCATTTACTCATTAATCTTCCTAAGTTAAACTTAAAGTATAGTATTACACACCTTAATTTAAGAATAATAGTTAGTTCTCATACAAACACCAATACACAACCACACATACACATACACACACAATACATTTTGAATATGGGAATAATACCTAACACTCTAAAAAAGAAATTCCTGAGCCAGTATTTGTACCTTTATTATCTTTATTTTTATGGTTAGTAACACCAAAAATATTATTTCTGATATTGATGATGTAACTGTTGCCGCTGCATATAAGTGTAACTCTGATGAATGTAATTCACTGCTAAGTAAATCAAACCAAAGCTTTAGTATTGTTAGCCAAAACATACGCAGTGTGTATAAAAACCTTGATGATCTCTTGGTACAACTGAGCTGTTTTGTATTTGAAATAGATATCATTATTCTAAGGAAGGAAGGATTGAAGGAAAGCGAGGAAGAGGGAGACCTAGAAGAAGTTACATGAAACAAATAAAAGAGAAAGTAGACGTTGTGTCGTACAAGGAAGTCAAGGAGGCGGCTTTAGACAGAGTTAGATGGAGACAGCTACATTCATCAGTTACGCCGACAAGAGTTTGACTCTTAAATTTATGATGATGATTCTAACAGAGTGCTGGCTAAGTGAACATAAACCTATTCCCACATTGGATAACTATGTTTCATATTTTTCTTCTAAGTGCCTAAACCAAAATGATGGCATTGTGATATATGTAAAAAAACACATTAAAAGCTCTGTTATTGAATATGAATCCCTTGGAGCAAATTTCATGCTTCTTAAAATCCTACCTGATACATATATACTAGCAATATACCGCTCACCATCTATAAAAACAATTGATGAATTTCTTAACTCCTTGGATAGAATTGTACGGCCTATTATCCATGAAAATAATTTAATAATAGTTGGAGATATAAACATAGATATTAAACCAAACAGTGTTGACAAAAATAAAGTACCATATCTAAACCTTTGTGCTGAGCTTGGCATGTTACCTGGACATTATTTTGCCACCCGATTGACAAACTGTCTCGACCATGCTATACTTAAGACTGCGTTACCTGCCACCATTTTTGTAATAGAGTCTGCTGTAACGGATCATGCTTTAGTGCTCCTCAATCTTTGTCTTCGCAATAGCCACTCCAAAAACTCTCAATATTTGAATAAGACTAAAATTAACTTTAAGGAAGCAGTTAAATATCTCCAAAATTCTGACTATTCATTCATCCATAGCTCAACTGATGCAAATGGCGCCTTTGCCCATTTTGTTAACATTCTGTCTACTGCTGTACAACTATTTTCTAAATCATACCTTGTGCCTTGTAGGAAGAGATTGCTTAAGCCCTGGATAACGCCAGGTCTTTTACGCTGCATACGCCATAGGGACCAACTTCATAGAAAGTGTCAAAGAGACCCTACAAACGAGGTTCTCCTCATTTCTTACAAACGTTACCGAAACTTCTGTAATACATTATTAAGAAAACTGAGAGATGAATATGATAGGTCCCTGCTGCAGTATGCAAAGTCAAACAAGGATAGATGGTCAGCAATAAAATCAATAGTTGACAATAAAAAGTTGCCAGGCCCCGCTCATGAACTGCTTAGTTCGGCAAGCGGGGCCTCAGATGATATTGAAATTGTTAATAACTACTTTTCCAAGATCGGCCAACAGCTGGCTGAAGCGATAAATGAGGATAGTTCATTCATAAATAGCTACAACTTTAAAATATCAAGATCATTACAAACTATAGCTCTAATTCCACCTACGGATGAGGAAATAGAATCCTTAATACTTAATCTTAAAAATGACTGCGCCACGGGCTGGGATTCTATTCCTGTAAAACTTCTTAAACTGGCTAAACATGTAATTGTCGAACCGCTCACAAAAATTATCAAGATGTGCTTTGAACAAGGCGTCTTCCCTGAGGTACTTAAGAAATCCCTAATTACACCTGTGCACAAAGAAGGTAGCAAGAATAATGTTGCTAACTACAGGCCAATCTCAGTGCTGTCATCACTGTCAAAAATATTAGAAAGAGCACTGAACAACCGTCTTGTTAGTTACTTAGAACATTACAAAATATTATCAAATAATCAATACGGATTTAGACCGGGCAGGAGCACGGAGGACGCCGTCAGTGCATTGACAGATCATGTAACTACACAAATAGATGCTCATAAAAAATGCCTGGGAGTCTTCCTTGATCTTGCCAGGGCATTCGATACTGTCTCAATTATGGAACTTATCAATAAGCTGGAGTGTATTGGCATAAGGGGAAATGCACACAGGATCCTCAGTGACTTCCTGGTTAATCGTACACAACAAGTTAAGATTGGAAATACTGTTAGTAAGGAAGCCCCTGTGGTGTATGGAGTGCCCCAAGGGAGTATACTGGGTCCCAGTTTGTTTCTAATTTACATTAATGACCTGTGTCAGCTAACACTTGCAAACGGTAAAATTTTTACTTATGCCGATGATACTGCCATAATTTTCCATGGTGACACATGGGAGGAAGCGTATGATAATGCTGAAATGGGACTCCATAAAATCAACAATTGGTTACATAAGAATCTCCTGACATTAAATCATAGTAAAACTAAGTATTTACAATTTAATCTAAATAAATCTTTTATGCATACCAAAACACTTAAAGTACACTCATGTAATTTCCAGGTAGGTTCTATCTGTGGCTGTACCGCTATTGCTAAATCAGACACCATCAAGTATTTGGGCGTGCTACTTGATGACAGAATAAGTTGGCGGCCACATCTAGAGCTAACCTCAACTCGGATAAGAAAACTAGCTTATATATTTAGAAAGTTAAGATCAGTGTCAGATTTCGAATTGTTAAAAACAGTTTATATTGCTCTTGTACAGTCGGTGATCAGCTACTGCAATGTTGTATGGGGAGGTGCATGTAAGACCCACATGATAAAGCTGGAGAGAGCCCAAAGATCCCTATTAAAGGTCATGACTTGTAGGCCATTTAGATATCCAACAAGACTTTTATATGAACAATGTCAACTGCTCTCGGTGAGACAACTGTATATATTAATGATAATAGTAAAGCAGCATAAGCTGACACCCTATGATCAAAATATTCAAAATAAGCTTACAGGTATGCGTCCTCAAAAAAATGTATGTGTACCATTTAAATGCAGACTAGCTACGGCTAGACGGCAACAAAAATTTATGGGTACATACCTGTATAACAAGATTAACAATACTTTGAATATTTATCCCTGCTCGACACATGATTGTAAAAATAAACTTAAATCCTGGCTGTTGACACTAGACTATGAGCAAACAGAAAATATCCTACCCTAACATTCCCAAAAAGCTTCAAAATTTCATTATTTCACACAAACACACACACACACACAAATTCTAGTTAGTAAATAAATAAATATAAATGTAGTAAGTTAAATATATACATTTTGTAAGTAAAAAAAACCCGTAATTTGTACTTGTCTAGGAGAGGACACTGACTTCTGTAACACAGGTTTTACCTAGCTCAGAAGTCAGGGGCTTCAAATAATTAAGTTATATACATATTAATTGTAAACAATAGTAGATACAAAAATCCATTATTCTAGGCGTGGGCTCTGACCTCTGTAACACAGGTTTTACCTAGCTCAGAGGCCAGGGGCCTCAACATCATTTTTAAGATGAAATTGTAACTCACCCTTTCTGGCAATAAACATATTTTTATATTTTTATTTTTTTTTTTTTTTTAATATGATTGACCTATTGATACACTTTTTTTTTCCCACTATAATACCACTCAAACAGACAAAGTTCCAGATTCCTATTATATCCAATTTTCTCTAAGCCACGAGCAAAATACGACAGTAAAATATTTTCTAGCGTCAGAGGCAAAATCGGATGACGCCCGGTCAGTCAAGCGTGAACCGTGATAGCGGCGGCCGATAAAACTAATAGGGTTTTGGATTAACACTCGTGTGGCGATAGATACTGCGGATGCTGTGGCTTCGGTTAACGTTTGGTTTAATAATCATGCACGTCCGGTATCATTATGTAGGTATAGTAAACTGACCTGGTTTTAATGACGTATTAATGTATATGGAAACTATATTTTACTTTTGGAATTGATTTAGTAATAAAAAAACGCTAATCTGAAGTGGCATTGGGCGGGGCACATTGCCCATAGAACCAATGGTCTTTGGGTTCTCGAGTGGCGACCACGTACCGGAAAGCGCAGCGTGTGTACTGTGAGCAGGCCCCTCACGAGGTGGACTGATGACCTTGTGAAGGTCGCAGGAGTCCGCTGGATGCCGGTGGCGCAGGAACGGTCATTGGGGTCATTATTGGGAGAGGGAGGGGGGGGGGGGGTAGCATTCTATAACCTTCAGTTTTCGGCTAATATGATATAGCAGCTGATACAAATTTCTTATCGTTTTCGACGATTCCGAATGCATAGCCAAGTTCCCAATCGCTAACCTTCAGTTGCGTATCGGGAGCATTCCATGAAAACATCTAGGTACTTTTTGTCGCTATGGTAGCTACCATAATAAAATATGCTAGCTGCTAGGAAATACTGTCAATCTTAAAGCCTTCTTATGTTATTATACTTCGTTTTTTTAGCATTAGAAAGACCTTTGCAGAACGAGATATAAGGTTTTTTTACAGGCAAATTCTGCGGATCGAACAGTAAATACGAGTTATTAAATATCACGAATTTATTATCATGCTTTTTTAATACACATTACTCAGTGTTGTGAACAGATAAGAAACATAATGTTAGTTAATTTATATTCTAAGATGAAAAGATAATAGTTTTAATAAATTGCGTTTGCAATTTTTCATGGAAAGGTTGTACATTAAAAAACCTAAAGAGGCAGAGTTCTCACACAATTTTAAAATGTCACTGTCTGTCATTCGACTTCATATTGTTGTCGGTTGAGTCGGTTGTGTTTTATATTGCTGTTAGCTTACTTAAAGATTGTTGTTATCGTTTTTGTTCAATTTCGTTATTAATTGTTGATCTATTTAGATATTTTGTTTGTTGGAGCACATTTAAAATGGATGAAAGCAAAATCCTGTGACTACCAGTGAAAAGCGGATGGTGGTGAATATTTGGGCCAAAATACTTTTTAATGCCTAATCCGAGCATACAAAACTCGATAAAAAATAAAAATAAAATATTAAATTTCTTTGTGTTTTTAGGTAAATATAGATTAGTTATAGTTCGATTTATAATATACATACCTCTGCAGCGATAGTTTTACTGAGTTTATTATATTTCTGGCAACTAATATATCAAGGTGTCAAGAAATTAAACAACAGCGTTACTTTTTTACAAAATTAACTTTTTTAATTAAAATTGCACAATCAGACTTTTCAATATGTCAGTTTTAAACTGTAACGCTTACATTTAGCTCTTAGTAAGTTAAATCACAGTAATAATCAGTTTTGTGGAGTATTCTTAATAATTAAGATTACTGCGTTACCAAAGTGTCATTTTAAAACATAAACTTTCCTATTAATAACAAAAAACAACTTATATTTAATACCACCTAATGGCGTAACCTTCCACTTTTGATCAATAATACGTACGTAAGAGGTTCAGGCATTTAAGATCACTAGAAGCCCACATATTACTGAAATTTCTACAATAATCAAAGGGACACAAAAGTAACGCAGTAGTAAGCTTAGTAACACAGTAGTATTTTCTTACATACTATACTTTGTACTTTCTATAGAGATCTGTTATAATGATAAAACAAAGCAAAATTTTACTTCTTATGACGTGATATAGTATCAAGTAACACAAATAACTTCAAAAACAACAAACTTAGCAAATTAAATGCAAATAATTCAGTCTTACTTTTCATATACGTTAATTGCTTCATCGTAATGAAAATATACCCTTTTACCTTTTACGATAACTTTAGGGCTAGGAACAATTTCCAAGATGTTATCGTAAGGCTCGTAAGAAATATCAGTCTCCACTGCTTTGAATCTTTTGCCAGCTTTATCTACCATCTTATAAAACATAATTTTTACGTCTCCTTCTTCATCGACCTCACTTTTAGCAACGCCGAGGTAAGTGTAGTGTTTGTCTTTGACAGAAGACACTTTTATTAAAACATGGACACCGTCAGATATTTTTGAAGGATGAACATTTTCCTTTTCAATTAGCTGCATTTCGTTTGTATTAGAAACCGATGGTTGCCTAAAGCTTGCTAAAGGTTCGTCGTCAGAGTTGGAAGATGAGGAATAAACCGTATTATAATATGATCTTCTAGGTACAGCAACGACATTAGAAATGTCATCTAGGACTGATTCCTCATCCAATTCAAACGAAAGAATATCTTCTCTAAGTGTATTAATGACAGGAACAGGAACAGGCTGATATGTTTTTGGATTCATGCAACGGCAAAAACCCCTTTCGCAAAAGCAACTGAGATCTCTGTATTGAAGTTCACCGGGAGTGTCAGTAAAAACTTGATGTACTTCCATAGTACCCTGGAGTGGCACTAGGTTTTTAGGTAGTGCTTTTTCAACGATTTGAATGTCGCTTTCAGTCAGTAAGTACATTTGAACCTTGCTCAAATCCTTCAAAGTGTAATAAAGAGCTTCTGCATCAGAAATATCGGAACCAGCAGCTACTTTTTCATCTGCAGTGCGTTTGAGATAGCCACCAACGCCGTCAGCAGCCCCTTTTCCATGACCAGCTTCAAAGAAATTCCATGTAACGCGGATGAAATTGTATTCGCTGAATAGTCTGTAACTTATGAAATAAAAATTTTGCTTCTGCCGGTATTGAGTAGCTGGTCCATCGGAGAAAAAGTGAACTGTAGTTATATGACGGTTGTTGTGTTGTATTTCGCGAAGAATTGGATGTAGGTGTGCCCAAATGGAGGCAGGGTTATGGGAATTATTCGCAGAAATGGTACAAAATGAATTTACAGTTGGCTTGTTATGTCCTTCAGATTTTGTGTACATAACTCCTGTATGTAAAGTTACTTGCTTTCTTGATCCGCCAAAATGGTGGGACTGCACCTCTTCAAAATGCTTACAGTTATAGTTTTCACTAAAGTCTACATGCAGAACGACTTCGTTATTATTCAAATTATCTATAGCGTTCCGATAATTCTTGTACTGTACTTTGATGTTGTAAACATGTTTCTTTAATTGTATCAAAGTTTGTTTTAAGTTTCCTATCAATTCTTCAACTGTTCCTTCAGCTATTTCCTTTACATTTTTAGTAACTTTAACTTTTTTGCCTGATTTTTCAATCATTTCCGATTTCCTTATCCAATGAGCCCATTTCACTAATCCGAGATTACCTGTTGTTTCCCTAAAAAGTATTTCTTTTGTCTTACAATCTTTACAATTGCCAGTCATACAAGCTTTGTTATATGTCGAGCATACTGTGCTAGCGATAAGTTCGTTCATGTTTGAGGTGGCAAGGACTCTTGTTTTGTGAAGAGCATCTATAATATACTGCGCATTTGTATGTGTCTTGCATAGGCAAGTCTCTCTTCCAGCAACTGAAGGCGGTTTTACATAAAAAGGCCTATTTTTTATGAAATATGAATAAGAACATCTCAGTTCTGGGTTTTCTTTTTTGAATGAACGAAATAGGCTTTTCATCGTGTCCGGTAAATAGCGCTTCTGCATTTTTATTTTTTTAAAGGTGACAGTTTCCCGTTTACCCGCCGTAGCTCTAGAAACATCATCACGGTCAAAAAAACTTTTAATATTATCAACCAGAAGCGTTTTCCCTGAAGGGTTATTCTGTCGTTTTATCGCTTTCATCTGATCAATGCCCAAAGTCTCGCGTATAATACTAATCTTCATTTTAGACTTGGCTATGCTTTCTCCTTGGAAAATTCGTTTTAAGGCTTTCTTCTCTCTCACTGACTTTAAATTTTTGTAATGGTCTTTGATTGCATTAGATAACGTTGAATACTTGTTTCGGTTAAGCTTATTTACTTTTTTCGTGTCTTTGATTTTGGTTTTAGCTCGTTGGTATCTTTTTTTGTATTTATCGCACAGCCGTTTCATCTTTTCGAGTTCTTCCTGCATTTTCAGATTTTTTCTGTAAACTGCAGAGCGATCTCTTCGTATTTGTCTTCGGCCTCTAGATCTCGGTGAAACTGGAGTTCCTGACCGTGGGCTGGACGCCGGTGTAATGTTCATAATTTGTTGAGCACACTTTTGACGTTCTCGTCGTTTCTTGTTCGCAGTCTTCCATTTACGCTTGATATTTCTGTGTTCACGCTCTGTCATATCTTTTACAAGTTTTTTATTTGCGTGGTACCTTTCAAGATTTTTTTTTTGGCTTCAGCATTTTTTATTGGGTCCAACTTCAATTTAAGCCTATAACGACGTTGCTTTTCTGCGTTCGTTAACGCCATTTAGTGTAGAAGCTTCTTTCTGTGAAGAAAGAAATAATATTTTTGCATTTCGGTCTTAATAACATATTTCTAACATCAAAAATATTAAAAAATGCAACTGCGTTACCTTCACAACAACTGCGTTATTTTTTTCTAGTAACGCAGTGTCGCAGTTACGCAGTTGTAAATATTTGACTTCGTTGTAAATATTCACTAAAAAGAATAACAAAATGCAAATATTCTAACACTGATAGAAACAAAACATGACTAGCTGCGTATTAAAATAACAATAATGTAAATATCGTCAGTACGTACCTTTCGACAGCGGTAACTCAGTGGCCACGCAATAAACACACGCACCTCTCTCAACGACTGTGACGCGACTGTATGCTTAGCCAAGTTGCCAATCGCTAGCGCTTGCTGGCGCATCGCAGTTTTCCCTCTCTGTCACTCCTTCATATTAGTGCGACAAAGAGGGAAAACTACGATGCGCTAGCAGGCGCTAGCGATTGGCAACTTGGCTAAGCACCATCCGGCTAGCGGTCTCCCCCCGCGCAGTTGCTATCATTCGTTCTAATAGTTACAATAAGTCGAACCAAATGAAGTGAAATAAAATATAATATACTCACTTTAAGGTTTATTTTCATATAGCAACGCAAGGTAGTTACGATTCTGTTCTTTGTTGGGGACACAGACAAAATATTTTTTTATTCCATGAAATATTTAATGTAAAAAATATCTATTGTCGTTGTAATAAGGTTCAAATGTTACATTTTCATAGGGACATTTAAGATTCAACGCCACCTAGGAAATATTGGGAGAAATAGCTAAGTACATCTTGGCACAGTGCTCAAGGACAGCAATATTTTGTACTAAGAACGACTGCGTTACCAAAAATTACAACGTTGTTACTGCAATTTTAGGATAAATAACATATTTTCCCGGTCAAATCTTGTTTTCTGAGTTAGAAAATAATGTTATATTTTGATATAAGTATACTTTTTGCGCAATTTTGTACTGATATCCCATAAAATTAATTATTCTTTCGGAGGGACCAGTTTTTAGGCATCAAAAAGTATTTTGGCCCATTTACAAATTAAGAAATGTGCCATAGAAAGGAATATCCCACTAAATCGGAACGTGTGAAAAAGACTGCTGATACTGCTGGCATATCGTTGGCTACGGTATATAACATTTTAAAAGAATATATTTTTTTAAATGAAATTAGATAATGTAATAGATAACACTGTGGAAAAAATTATTATAAACATTGGTGGTTCCGAGTCCTCGGACTCTTCCACTGACAGTGAATAAAACTATGTATGTCATCTGAGTTTTATTTTCTAATTTGTTACCAAATTCAAACTACATTAGAGCGTCCCAGACCGCCTATAATGGCGACAAATACTAAACGACGTTGCCGATGCGTAGGGTTGTCTTAGTATTGTTATCTGCTCAGTCTTTATGACACCGTGTCCGCTTTTATACCGATAGTTTTAATCCTTAAATGCATGACTTTTAAAAGTATTGAGAGTGCATAATGTAAGCCAGATTAAATATGCAAATATTGTTGAATATTAAACTGTAAACTTCATTAAATTCAGTAAATGTAAAATCGGTACGATATTAGTTACAAATAAAAAAAATACTTTGTTAAAAAGCGCCAAACACTAAACGAAAACTTTCAATATATATCTTTTTTCTAAATTGCCGCCATCTTGCTTGTAAAACACTTATAACTTTTTTAAATACAGTTTTGCCAACAAATTAATAATAAATGTGAAAACTATGCATTCAGCTATCGGTAAATATCAAATGATATGTATATACACAAGGAAGGTTTACGGCCACTGCTTCTTTGTTCACCCGTTTGACAGATAATTCTAATCTTAAATAAAACGAAGTATAGGTATTACTCTGTAGCTCGGCTTACTAATTTAATTTATCAAAAGTATTGAAAAGACAGTGTCACCTACGACACGTTTTCATGGAATGCTTCATCGTAGCGTCCTCTCTTTATCACTCTTTCTTATTAACGTGAACTTGTACAGTAATAATTATTTTTGTTTAATATTATGATCCTTTATTTATTTCTGTCTTTTATAAAAATGTCTATAATAATCTTTTTTTTAATGTAATACATTCTTTAATGCATGTTATTTTAATAAGATGTATTATTATACTGTTTTGAAAAAATAAGTCCACCTGAGTTTCTTACTGGTTCTTCTCAGGAACGGCGTAGAGTTTGAACCAGTAGTAGATTTTTTTTCTCTCTCTTGATAATGTCAGACGATTCGAAAGTGCTTATTAATAAGGAATCTCCAGGTTCGTAGGCAGGGTCACTACCAACTAGGCTACGACAGCTCTGCTGACGATCGACGATTATTATCCTAGCTATTACCTACATCCAATGTAAGTCGCCCAGATTTATTTCTATACTCCGTTTTTCTTAGAAGAGCCTCTGGAACACACGAAGGTAATACCGCTATCCTGTTTTATCTTGTGTCACCAGTGATTCTAAGCCCAATGTCTCTTTCTCGGACGCGAAGGGTATTCTAAATTCAAAAGCAGTAGACTTATCTAGCCGAGTGGCACAGTGGTGCGCTTGTTTACTGCGCGGCTACCAAATGCGATAGCGAAGGTAGGTTTCCATTAGGACGTGCTTTATACTAGCATTATACAGGGTGGTCCAAACCTTGGCGTCAAAAATTTTTTTTTAGGTTCCCTACGTCATGGGCTATCAGAATATACCCCATGTATGTTAGCCGATTTTTTGTAATTTTCGAGTTATGAATTTTTGAAAAAAATTTTTTGAGAAATTCTGGAATGAAGAAAAATATTGATAAAAAAAAACTATTGAGTTTTTTTTTTTATATTTTCTTTCTGTGAAAGTATTACTACAAATAAAGCATTTACTGACAAAAAAATTTGCGTCCTCACTTTGATACAAGTAGGATAAAAAATACAAAATTCAAAATTTTACGTTAAAAATGCATCAAAATAGCATTAATGTACTTAAATAAAAAAAATAAAACGTATCCCAAGAATTTTTGGTAATGTAAAGACTGCCCTAGACCTTAAACCTTCGTAAAAGCAAAAAAAAAGTGATACTTAATAATGAGGATTTTTCGGAGTAGTCGGTCAAATAAACTTGAAAAAAACTTTTAAATTTTTAATTTAAAAATAAAGTGAAATTTCGTCTGTTTTGTTGTTCTTATCAATAAACAACGACAGAAAATACCACGAAAACTCAATTTGTGTAGTTATTCAAGTAATTTTTTACTACTTTAAAATTTTAAGTTTTTTTAATAGTAGTAGTAGTTTATTTGACAGACTACTCCGAAAAATCCTCATTATTAAGTATCACTTTTTTTTTGGCTTTTACGAAGGTTTAAGGTCTAGGGCAGTCATTACATTACCAAAAATCCTTGGGATATGTTTTATTTTTTTTATTTAAGTACATTAATGCTATTTTGACGCATTTTTAACGTAAAATTTTGAATTTTGTAATTTTTATCCTACTTGTATCAAAGTGAGGACGCAATTTTTTTTGTCAGTAAATGCTTTATTCGTAGTAATACTTTCACAAAAAGAAAATATTAAAAAAAACTAATAGTTTTTTTTTGTCAATATTCTTCTTCATTCCAGAATTTCTCAAAAAAAAAATTTCAAAAATTCATAACCCGAAAACTACAAAAAATCGGCTAACATACATGGGGTATATTCTGATAGCTTATGACGTGAGGAATCTAAAAAAAATTTTTTGACGTCAAGGTTTGGACCACCCTGTATAGCTCAATACTCAATACTCAATACTCAATACTCAATACTTTATTGCAATTTCACAAGTTATAAAGATGGTAAACTTACAAGGTAGATCTTTGTGAACCCTGTTGGGCACTGCAATATAATTAAATTATTACAATTCTATGGAGAGGAGCATTTCGACTAATAATCAATTCTATCATTACATTCGAAATTCAAAACAAATGTCAAAAAAATAATAATAATAACAATAACAATAAATCAATACTAAAATAAATCATTTCTTACTACATAGTCCTGTGTCAATTATTATTCATCTACATTACAATTATTTAAGTTACAAATTGTCATTAAAAAAATCGCTTATAGTATAATATGATTTCTGTAGTAACAACTGTTTAATTTTGCTAGTATAAGTATTATAATTTTGAACTTCTTTTATGGAATCCGGGAGCTTATTATATATTTTAATGGACATTACTAGTGGGCCTGACGATAGTAGTTTAAGTTTACAAGGTGGTGGGATTAGCCTATTTTTGTAACGGATCGGTCGTGTAGCAGGTAGGTCCTCTCGTTTTGTATATAATTCCTTATGCTTTCGAACGAACTTACACATTTCCAATATATATATAGATGTAAGAGTCAGCAGTCCAAGTTCAGAGAAATAAGGTTTATGGCTTTCAATTTCATCTAAAGTTTTGTTCACTAGGATACGAACAAGCTTTTTCTGAAGGGTAAAAAGTACTGAAATGTTGGTACTGTCACCCCACAAGATAATACCGTAATTCAGCCAAGCATAAGCATACGCGTAATATGTTGTTAGGGCTGTCTCCAAATTTGTTGTACTTTTTACCTCCCGAAGCGCGTAGACAAATTGAGATATTTTCTTTCTTATCTTTTCTACGTGGGATTTCCAGTTCATGTGGGTATCTATTTCTAAACCCAGTAGCGAAGAGCTTTGCACGACTTCTAGTGTATTATGTTCGTAGGAGTAGTCTATATTTAGCGGCGCTTTTTGGTATGGGTAGAAAGCAATGATTTTTGTTTTGTTATAATTAATTTCAAGATTATGATCATTCATCCAGGAACTTATTTCATTTAAGTTTGCTGTAAGTTTCTCATTTACATCTTTTGAGTTTTGGCAGGCTGTAATTAGTGACACATCATCAGCAAATAATACACAGGAATCATTAGTGATTTTGGGGAGGTCATTTATGTAAATAAGAAAAAGTAAACATCCAATAACGCTTCCCTGCGGTATAGAAGCGTTAAGAGTTTTAAAGTTTGATTTCACAGTCATTATTTCTTTAGTTTTGAAATTAAAATGTTCTATTTCCACCGATTGTTTTCTATCTTGTAGATAAGACTTTAGCCATCTAAAAGCATTTCCACGAATTCCTATTCCGTAAATTTTATTCAATAATATATCATACTGTACCTTATCGTAAGCTTTAGTCATATCCAAAAGTAAACCTATGGCGTATTGTTTCGAGTTGAGAATTTGTAAGACTTCTTGAACATACTTGAACACTGCCAAGACAGTTGATCTATGCTTCCGAAATCCATTTTGGCAGTCGGTAAAAATGTTGTACTTTTCGCAAAAGGCATAGATTCGATTACACATGGCCTTTTCGAACACTTTAGATGCAGTCGGTAACAGCGCGATTGGTCGGTAATTATTTACGTCTAATATTGAATCCCTTTTGTGAATAGGCTTTATAACAGCTATTTTCAGTTGATCTGGGAAAGACGCTTCATTAATAGATTGATTCACTAATAGACACAGTGGGTGCGCAAGTTGGTCAGCGCAGTAGCGAAATACAGATGGCGGGAGTTCGTCAATTCCGGAACTAAATTTGTTTTTTAAATTAATAATTATTTTAGTTATTTCATGGACTGTTACAGGTGTTAGAAAAATGGAGTTTTCGATTTGCTGCACGACAGGTCGTCCGGTAGCAGGTGAATTTGTAAGGTCTTGACCTATGGATGAAAAAAAGCGGTTAAATGCGTTTACTACCAATTTAGGCTCCGATATCACGTCGTCGCCAATTTGCAACTTAATGTTTGTTTTAGTTTTTTTAAGTTTTTTGTTTGTTCGCTCATTAATTACACTCCACATCGTTTTCACTTTATTACTTGATTTTTTTATTCTATTTGCGTAATGTAATTTTTTAGCTGTTTTTACTAATCGCTTCAATATTTTTTCATAATTTTTGTAGTATTTACATATTACTTGATCGTTTGATTTTGTGGCTAAAATTTTCAATAGTCGCTTATTCCTACAAGATAATTTTATTCCTTTATTTGACAGCTATCATATTGCCTAGCAAGAATACCAAAGGATTTCATAATATTCACATTTGAACTTGACATCTCATATATGGTGGTGGTTACCCAAACATGACATTCAATTACTCCTTCACATTAAAATGGGTAATTCTATGATTAGGTCCCTGACTCATAATACTCATAATTCCATTCACATTATTATATATTTGCATACATAAGTCGTACAACTCTATAAGTACTATAAACTATGTTGATAATGATATCTAAAGGAACTCGCATTTATTGATATCTCGTAGCACAACAAAGTGCGCACACTCTAAATATATGATGACATTCGCGATACCCGGTAGCTCTGAGTCACTGGTACTTGCATGTTCTAAGGGTTCGAAGTCATACAAATTACTTAGATTTAGTATTTATGTTGCAAGCTCTCTCAGAGCAGAGATGCGAGCGACTAAAGTTATTACAACCAACCTATGAAATACTATTCTGTCGGTAAGGAGAGTATAGTCAACCATAGGAACCCTAGGAACCCTATAAGTCACTTAGAACTATGTCGAGGTGACGTTATAAATCAAACTGTAAGAAATCTCTCACTACTTGTTATTTTGACATGGTTTTACGTAAAGAGTGGCCTAGGGTTCCAATTGGTCCAGTGTACAAATATTAGACTAAAAGGAAAATAAAAGTGCTAAAAATTCGATCGATCATTGCTAAAAATGGATTCCAATTTCGTCGCCATACAAAAGTGCAAAACAAAAATCCATTGTTCCTTCTTGGTTTTGTGCCAATCTAATCCCATTCCGCTATTCCTTATTGCAAACGTTTTCTTTTCCCGAAACATCCTAAGCATCTTACTAAGAAGCAATAACGAACTTGAATATTTCTAGAAATTACGACACAAACACAAGCAAATCTGTTTCCGCTTGTCATTTCCACGTTTCCGGCCTACGTGAAAATTGCTTGTATAAAAATAACAAAGAATTTCCGCTGAGCGCGCGCTTGGAGCGGATTCCGTAGCAACTTTGCTAACAATGCGTGTCACAGTCAAAGCGTGCCAGTATGTTGCCGCAACGTTGTTATGACGAGCGGTGTCACTGACGGTTGAAGAATGTAATCTAGTTCACTAGATAGTAAAGATGAATCAGGATTGCCTTTTGTATGTATGTATGAATATGTTAACGGCATCTGTAGCTCAGTGATTGTGCCTGCGAAGTTTGGTGTCCCGGGTTCAAATCTGTGGTAACTACCATAAAAATGTTTCTCCTTGGTCTCCTTAGTTGTTTTCTATGTATTTAAGCATATTTGTGTATCTGTCTACAGCAATAAAAATACAATTGTTACAACCCCAACTCTTCCCATTGGTGTAGTAAGAGTTGACTAAGGGATTGAAGTGTCACTGACCCTTCTTTGATTTGATTGATGATGGGCAGCAATGTCATCATAGTGGACACGTGACTGCCTTTTGATCCTCATCATTAACAATAGAAAAGTGCTAGACTGCTGATTGTCTAGTAATTGTTAACGCAAAACAAAAGGTCGTAAGTAAGATAACAGTCGGTCAAATAATATTTCCCGAACTGTAGGTACCTAGTGATTTTCGGTTAATAACGGAGATAGGTGATACTTTTCTTAATGGTCTCGATTTAAAGTGACTCTTCTGTTCCCAGTTATGCCAGTACATATTTTGCAGTACATACCATTGTAATAAATACGTTATACATATATACGTCACGTCGTTTCTCTTTCACAGTAATGTGGATCCCGATTTTTTCCATTGGAGTACATTCTTTGAATTGCGCCAAAGGTTCGTGTGAATTAAGTTTTTTATGCTTGGCGTATTGAAAGAGGCATCAAGATTACGGTACACTGAACAATTATATACGAGTTTGTATATAATATTTCTCTGTTGCTTTTTATGTATTCAGAGCTCTTAATAAATTATTATACGGTAAGTACCTAAAAGATTTGTGCCAAGTGTGGCAAGCAATGGCAGTAGGTATACGGGTTTTTGACCATTGTATTTTAGCTAAAACTTGTATTTATTCAAAATAATTTTGGTATAATAATGAAAATGGAATGAAATACACGAATTTAAACATTAAACTTAGATGTATCTTCAAAACTACAACTTTTTTTAGTTTTCACGATTAACACCATAACAGGCTATGCGACGTTGCCAGTTATGATTAATTGCTAGTAACTGGTCACCTTATTATAAAAATGAACTGGATGTAATTAATTATAATTAGAATTTATTTTGGAAGAGGGAGCGTGATTGACATTGACATGACACATCGTTTTAAAATTAATTCTAACTATAAGCACATAGAGTTCATTTTTATATGAAGGGTCCACGAAAAAACATATCCAGTGCTTAAAAAAATCAGGGCAAATTCACACCTTATTCTGTTAAAACTAAGGTAGTTTTTCCTTCTGTAATTGGAATTGACTAGACATGTTCTTTCCGTGGACTCTTCATATAAGGTCCAGTTACTGGACAGTGGCCAGTTACTAGCAATTTATCCTAGATAGTTTTTCCTGATAACCATAAAGAAACCCATTTAGAATTACTTAGCGAGAATCTAATTAAAAATTTCTAACCAAAAGCTCAGTTAATTATAGACAGAATTAATTCCTTTAATTCGTAACTTAGCCGCGCTCATTAATAAAAGTTAATTAAGTTCGCATTAAAAACGTCAGGTCGGATTAAGCGGACGTCACTTAAAGGGATTAATTGGGATTTGCGGAAACACCTTCAAAGTGTGGGATGTACGGTAAATTAATGCGTTTGTAATATAAGCTTGAATCAAATTGCCAATGATGCCAAGGGTTTCTGAGAAATACGGATAATATTATCTCTATATCGATTTGTATATTGCCAAGTACTTTAAAATATTATTTGGCAATATAAGTACATTAAAATGTACTTGCAATATACAAATTGAAATATGATATCATCATCATCATCATATCAGCCGAAAGACGTCCACCGCTGAACATAGGCCTCCCCCAAAGATTGCCACAATGACCGGTCCTGCGCCACCCGCATCCAGCGGACTCCTGCGATGATATAAAATATGATATAATATAATATAAAAAAGTGTTTCCAGATGTTTCGTTGTTCAAAAATACTTTTATAACTAAAATGCATGTTTAATAATTAGAATAATTATTATTTATGTCAGTACTAATTCAGATCAATAATCAAAAAGATATAAGTATTATGTATAGCTCGATGCGCTTAAAAAATTATCTTAAGAGACATATAGCAAGTCCCAATATAAATTAAATATTCCTGAAATAAAATATATTTCAATTTATAGTGTATAATTATGAATACGTACAATCACAAACTATATGAATGCTTACGTTTGCATACAAAGCTCTGAATTATAGTTTCATGGCTGTATTTTCCAAGCTTTTATGCTGGACCAGCAGGCGGACTCACTGTACTCGTAATATTTTGTACCACGGCGGTTGCAAATAAGCATGCAGCCCACCTGATAGTAAACATTTACCATAGCCTATGGACAGCTGCAAATTCAGGAGGACCCACATGCGCGGTGCTGGCCTTAATAATGACCCTAATTATGTTATTTATAATGAAAAGCAACGGTCACGGTTGTAATTTCGTTGCGTAAATTTTGTCTTTGCGTTCTGTGGAGCAAGCTTTAGACGTACCATGAGTTTTCGAGTATCGGTTCGTTAGGTTTTAATCGATGCATAGAGCATTCTATCGCGCTCGCACTTATTTATTGGAGCGAGCGCGATGGCCTGCTTTATTTATTTATTTAATCTTTATTGCACAAAAAGAAAAATACAATTGTACAAAAGGCGGACTTAATGCTACAAGGCATTCTCTACCAGTCAACCTTCGGGCAAAGCAGAAAATATGTAGGCGGTGCGATAAATGCATAGTTAAAGTTACAAAAAAAAGGGGAAATACTATAACTTAACTGATAAATTAATATTTAAAAAAAAAACACAATAGAGTAAAATATACACATATGGATATATAATATATATACATAAATTACATACATATACATAATAATAACAGATGAAACTTGCAAACAGAGACACTAGGAATTTGCCATTTTACCAACAAAATACTCACTTAAAGCTTTTTTAAAAGAAAACTTATTTGGGCACTTAACGTATCGAACAAAACCTAACGTTACCGCTAACTCATGGTACCGGCTACAGGGCTGGAGGTAGATTGTACTTTACCTCATTGTTAGTATAGGATGTTAAACTTACCATGACTTGGTGAGAAACATTCGTGTTACTACTGACTCACGTCTTTTCAGTCCGTCAGCTCGTTATCATCATTGAGTTATGCCAAATACTTACCTACTCCTGTGACGGCTGTGACACTCTTTCTGTTTTTGTGCAATATAGAAAATTTTCGATTTTTTGTTTTGTTGTTCTTCTAATAATCATATAACCGTAAGTGATATCAAATATTGATATTCTTTGCACTATAGACTCCTTCTTTGCTAAGACGATTTACTTATGTGTATTATTAAATACGTATAGATGTCAAAGGAAAAACATCGAGTTCACCACCTCCACCGTTGGTGAATTCGGTATTTTTTCTTTGGAATACTACATACTTAAAAACATAAATCTAAAAGTATTTTTTTAACTCTTTTAATTTGTTCCGCAAAAGGAGACTGATGTATTATTGCCTTCAGGTATCTACTTACTATTTGCAGTTTCAGTGAAGTGGAGATAAAAACATGTTTAGTCCTTCTAAAAGTGAGGGCAAATTTGCACCGTAAGGTGTGTGTGATTTTCCTTCTGAAATTTGAATTGACTAGATATGTTACTTCCGTGGACCCTTCATATCATCATCATCATCATCATCATCATCAGCCTATAATAGTCCACAACTGGACGCAGGCCTCTCCTATCAACCATGCGGATAGACGCATTACGAGGTAAATGCCCATAATCGCCAGATCGCCACCCTACATATAGTTAGTATGTGTAAACTTGTATCGATGTCAACGACGATTACCTGTGACGACCTTACACTGTTAATCTAAATATTTAGGATGTCCATTAGGAGTATTGTTTATACGCAACAATTATCTGATATCCAAATTATAAGAAGCTAAACGAGAAAATAGCTAAATGTATATTTTCAAACACAATTTACTTATCAATTTAAACAAAACAATTTCACGTGTTACATCAAACACGAGTAAAAATAACAAAGTATAAACAACTGAATATCGGATGTATTTATAAACACTACCCTCAACCAACCAGGACACTTAATATCGAATTACACGAAATTGAATCATATGTCGAAGGTGTAAGAACAAAACAACTGCTTAAAATAACTTTGTTGGTCAATTTAAGTTTAGTGTGAAATCAAACGAAAATCAGTCGTAAAGTGATATTGATAGAGTTTGTGAAGGTGTTCAGAAAACTTGGTTTTTCAGTAGCCAGAGTTCAGACAGGAGTTTGTAAAATATTTTCAATCCTGAATAAAATTCTAAAAGGGATGCCCGGCACACGCGTCAACTGTCTTGACTTTTCGAGACACGTGGGACATTTTTTATGTTTTTAAATAACTTACTTTTATTTATATTTTTATAGGTTTTGTCTGAGCTATTGAGTGAGTTATTTATAGCTTTCTTCGTGTCTCAGTCCACTGCTAGTATTATTCTCTTTTGAATTATGCTTAAGAATACATTAGGGCGAAAATGCCCATAATCGCCACGCTGGACAAGAGGTTTGGCAATGGCAGTAGTGTGTCCACAATGCTGATGCTGCTCATCATCAATCTTCTATGAATACGAATGGTCAGTGCCATTTGAACCCTTAGTTGAATCTTCCGACTCCCACGGGAAGAGTTGGGATGGCGACAAATGTTTTTTTTTTTTTTTTTTTTTTTTTTTTTTTTTTTTTTTTTTTTATGTTGGCACAACAAAGTGGCTCCACTCCACCTGATCGTAAGTGAAATGTATTGTTATTGCCATCACTACGCGGCATATACATGGCTAACTACATCAGATTCTATAAAAAAATGCAGTGAGCAGGCAGATTTATTACGACATTGGCTATAGCTTTTACAAGTCTACAAGTTTTTTGACAATGAGTCACCTAACTAATACGTCGTTGAAAAGCTGAACAATGCTTTAAAAAAACGATGGAAGTATACTTCATTCCATAAATGCTTAATTTCTTAACGAGTACGAAATATGGCAGGACGCCTACTCTTAATGACGCGTGGCGAATTGGTTCAAGCTTCATCCGGTGCTTATCGGGGCCCCATTCATGATTTTATAAGGTATGTAATCATTTTAACTGTAGTATACCTACTTATTGCCGTGCGGTGACGGCGGTAAAAATAGGTTCATTTGTCATCACCTCGACTCTTCCCCCGCCCGGGTGTCGTAAGAGTTGACTAAGGGATTGAAGTGTCACTGACCATTATTTGATAGAAGATTGATGATGGGCAGCAGCGTCATCATAGTGGACACATTACTGTGATCGCCGATCCGCTTGCCCAGCGTGGCGATTATGGGCATTTACCTCCTAATGCGTCTATACGCAATTACGCATAGTTAATAGGAGAGGCCTACGGCCAATAGTGGACTAAGATAGGCCAATGATGTGTATACCTACTTATATCGTATCATTACTAATCGGTTAATCATACACATGTATTTTTGTTACTACGTGCGTCAGGTCACCGAGAACCTAGTTTTGGATGTCCCAGATAACAAACGACTATACAAACTTTGAGCTTTTACTCGGGCTCCCACTATCACTGAAATTTTGTAGGTACAGCATAATATTTTAGTAGTTTATGATAAAGTAATAGCCTAATAGCCCTCAAATAGTCCTACAAAATACATTTTCAGGAATCTGAGATGCTCAATCTAAAGCGGGTATTGCTTAGTTGTCACACACTGCGAGACACTATCTGTCATTGTCAAACGCTAATTATCGATTATTTTTGAAGTACATTGCTTCTCACTAAATATTTCTAACAATGTTAAATCGTTTTCAAAATTGAGTTTTTAATTTAAACATACTCAGGGTTCGATTAATAATTTGCATCCCATTGCTCGGTTTCAAAAGAAGCCTGAAATCATCCAGGCTTCATCCATAACACTGTATAAACAATTAGGTCTTAAAATACAGGTGTTTACAAACCTCTCGTACTATGTTTCCATTGTGTATCATCTTGTAGCTTTTCTCATAACACGGGTAGGTATGAATATTGCATCTATTTGGGTCGGGTTTGATTATTTGCTTATACTTGTCGAAATACAATCTTGTCGATCAATGACGGCATGTTTATATTTCCTACCTATAAGCAAATAATGTCATTTGCATTTTGTAAGCAAACTGTTCAAATTGATTGGTTCGGCTCGAAAAAACGATATCGAAATGGAAACTTTTGGTCGTAGATCTAATTTCTTCTTCGTTTTATTTCAAATGAACTCATTTTAAATATTTATATGTTTAAAATATTTTACTTCGTCACTTTAATCTGTGAATATAATGTTTGATAGCGATATAATAAAAGTATACAATTTAACGTCTCATATGAATATCACTATACTGTTGTTTTTTTTTTATGTATTAAGACAGATCTAGTCTATAGTGCAAGTTCTTATAGGTGGTTAAGCTACATGACGTACCACTGTATCGCTGTACGTATGTATATAAACAATAGTAACTGGCAAAACATTCTTACCGGAGAAGGGTGACTTAGGGCTACTGTGATAGATTTCAAATGGCTATAAAGGTGTCAATTGAATTTATTGTTAGGCTTACTGCAACCATATTATTATATGAAGAGTCCACGGAAAGAACAAGTCTAGTCAATTGAAATTACAGAAGGAAAAACCACCTTACTTTTTACAGAATGAGGTGTGAATTTGCCCTGATTTTTTTAGGCACTGGACATGTTTTTTCCGTGGACCCTTCATATAACATGGACGTCTACCGCCAGCTCAAAAATGCCCCCAAAAATTGTTCAATTGTCCCAAGATGGGCAGAACAGAGCGATTTTTTTATCAACGCGCATATTTCGGCGCAACATCTTTGATAACTGTGTATAGAATATAGCCAATCAAAACTTTGATGGACCAATCACAACTATTTTTAAATAGCGGTTTAAGTTTTTATTTATTTACATTGAAATTAATTACCATGATGCATTGAATAGGGGGTGCACAATTGTCAACTAAAATTCACGACCGTTTATGAAAGGCGTGTAGTATGGCGTGCGGCTTCCATGTTTTATTTGTTCGTAGTCCGCTTAGGTTAAACGTGCCTTTTTAGGGTTCCGTAGCCAAAATGGCAAAAACGGAACCCTTATAGATTCGTCATGTCCGTCTGTCCGTCTGTCCGTCTGTCCGTCTGTCCGTCTGTCACAGCCAATTCGGAAACTATAAATGCTACAGTAACGAAATTTGGTAAGGGTATGTGTTGTATGAACCGCTACAGGATTATGATACTAAATTGTAAAAAAAAACCATTGGGGTGGGGGCCCTCCATACATGTAACTGGGGGATAAAAAAAATTTTTTAGTTGTATATAAGCGTGTGGGGTATTAATAGAAAGGTCTTTGAAAATGATATGAAAGTTTATACATTTTATTTTTATTTAAGCAAATCATTTTCGAGATATCAGCTCTCAAAGTATGAAAAATGTGTCCCCCCCCTTTATTTTTTAAACTACGCGATATAAAACCAAAAAAAAAATATATGTTATCAGAGATTATTTAGTTTAAGTAGATATATCAGCACCATA